>PVJA010021572.1:15000-35340 GCA_004027025.1 Myocastor coypus | reverse complement strand
TATTTAAACCCTTCTCCATGCTGTCGTATCAGTTACAAGGATCTGCGGTCAGTAATCTCTAACGTTATTATAGGGACTGCTTGGGGCTACCACAAACTATGCCCATGTAAATAGCTAACCTAACTCATAAATGAATGCATTCTGATTGCTCTCTGACTGCCCAATCCCATGTCTCTCTCTCCCTAATATATATATATATATATATATTTTAGGGAAGGGTCTACAGGGTGTTCAAGGTCTCACTACTAGACTGGACTCACAGTGATCCAGTTGTTTACAGCCTCCCAAGAGCTGGGATTACAGGCACGCGCCACCATGCCCAGTCTCTGTTGCTGTCTCAGCGGGCCCCTGGGCAGGGTTGGCATGGCAAGCCCCTGTGCCTGCTTGCAAGTGCTTTAATACGCTGAGCTATTTGACCCGCCCTTCCCTCTCTATTTTCCGAGTCACAGAAATACTGAAGTGAGGCCGACGAATATACCTAAAATGATCTATAAGCGTTTCTGAGTTACTTTTTTTTCACTTTAATCAAGAGATAAAATTTATCAAGCTTAATGAGAAAGACACATAGAAAGCCAAGACAGGCAGAAAGCTAGGCCTCTTGCATAGGTTAGCTGTGAATCAAACAAAAAGATTTTGAAAGAAATTAAAGGAGCTTCTCCAGAGCACATCCAAATGACAAAAAAAAATAAAAATAAAAATAAAAATAGGCCCATTGCTGATGCAGAGAAAGTGGTAGTAGCCTCCTACATAGAAGATCAAGCTATCTACAATGTTCCCTCAACTCCAAACATGGTCCCAAGCAAACTCTCCTCAATTTCATAGAAACAGAGAGGTGAGGAAAGTTCAGGAGAAAAATTAGACACAGCGTTCATTCGAGAAGTTTGAGGGAATATGCAATACCCATAAAATAAAAAGGTGTAACAATGCAAAAAGCGCTGATGTATGAGCAAGCTACCACATGTTATCCAGAAGGTGGCAGCACTGAGCAACGGATTTTCAATATAGATGACAAAACGACACCTAGGACCTGCATAGCTACAAAACAGTCACTGACTTCAAAGAACAGATTGATTAGCCCATAAAACTCGAAGATGGTTTGTGTCTAGAAGATGAAGCCAATGTTTATGTACTATTCTGAAAACCTAGGGCCTTTAAAAATCGTACTAAACTCTGGCTGTTATCTAAAAGTAGGACCACAATACCAAGGCGACATTGTTTATGTTATTGCTTACTATTTTAACCTTATTGCTGAAAAATGATTCATAAGGGAAAGAAAGGTCCCTCTCAAACCTTGCAGATTATTTGCAAAGCACCTAGTCACCCAAGAGCTCTGCTGGAGCTGTGCAATGAGATGAATGTTATTATTATGCCTGTTAACACAACACCGATTCTGAGGGCCCATAGACAAAGGAACAGTTTCACCTTCTAAGCTCATAGCTCTCAGAGTAATTCCTCTGATAGACCTTGGCAAAATAAATTTAAAAGCCACTGGAAGAGAGTCACCATTCTAAATACCATTAAGAATATTTGTGATCACAGGGAAGGCCAACATGTCAGCACTAAGAAAAATTTCCAAGAAATTGAGTCCAACTCTCACTGATAACTTTGAAAGGTTCAAGACTTTAGTGAAGGGAATAATCGCTGATGTGGTAGAAATAGTAGGCATGTTGGAATTAGAAATATAGCCTGAAAATATGACTGAATTGCTGGAATCCTATGATAAGAATTTAACTGATGAATACTTGCTTCCTAAAGATGAGCAAAGAAAGTAATTTCCTTCCATTCTTTGAGATAAAATCTCTTCCTGGTGAAAAAGAATACGCTATTGAAATGGCACAATGTATTTAGAATTCTCAAGACCTCAGTTGTAAAGCAGTGGACAGAGTTGAGAAGATAGGCTACCGTTGCGAGAACAATTCTGGTGTGAGTAAAAAGCGATCAAGCAGCAGCACATACTACAAAGAAAAATTTCAAGTAAGGAAGAGTAAAGCAAACTTCATCTCATCCCATTTAAGAAACTGCCAAGGTCATTCCACCTTTCCCCGATGTGTCAGCAGCCACTGACACAAGGGCAAGACTTGGCACCACCATAAAGGCTGCCACTCCCTGAAGGCCCAGAGAACTATCAGCATATTTTGACAATAAAATATTTGTAGTCATAGTATAGGTATTTTGTTTCTAAACATAATGCTGTTACAAACTTGAGAGAGTACAATGTGTCATGAAAGATTTTATATGCATTAAAAAACAAAATAATAATTGTATGAGTCACTTTATTGTGACATTCACTTTAGTGTGTTGTTCTAGAAGAAAACAACAATGCTGCAGTCTCTCCAAATTATACTTGTTTTACGTTTCCTAGTATTGTAATTACTGATGGAGCATAAGAGTAGAAATAAACAAAGCATGTTATTTTTAAACATATGAGTCTACCTATTCAAAAATCCTTTTCGAGCTCTCCTTGTATGCACCTGAAAGCTCTTGGGAAGGCATTTGTTAGCATTCACACAAATTCTTTAACTTGGTCAAGATGCAATCTAGTATTTTGATATCTGAGATGATAATGCCATTGTTAAGATTGGGCTAATTCAGGCAAACAATAAAAGCAGATGAATAAAACTGAATATTGCAATTACTAGAATAGAAATCACATGGCATATTGACCTATATGCAAATTGTTATTTTCATTCTCAATAAATAAATTTGTTATGCAGGTTGAAGTACTATAAGTGATACTTTTCCATAGCCAAACTAATTGTTTCTTAGGTTTTTATCTGTTATTAGCACAGATTCCAAACTGTACTAGTAGCATTTATTATTGGGTTATCATCATCATCATCATCATCATCATCATCATCAATATAACTACTTTCTCACTGATGCATCAGAAAAATCACAGTCTGATTTCTGCACCCCTGACTCTTCCCTCACTCTCTCCCGTTGATGTCACCTATACTCAAGGCTCATCAGTGAACGCCACCACAATGTGAGAAGTCTTTGAACAGCTTGCTGTTACCTGTATGTGATCTATACCCTGGGAGCCTTGGGCCACAAAGGACTTTCAGGACATACGAATTTGGAGGATGAAGTGATGGCTTACCTGTCCTGGGATGCTAGTTAAGGAAGCACAGACAGGCCCAAAGTGGTCAAAGATAAACCCAGGAATGTTTCTGTGCCTCTGGCTCTGGGGAATCTGAGAACTGAGAAATCGGAAAGAGATTTGCATTAAAGAACATACTGTTAATTTAGACTCTTTGGAAATCTAAAAGACTGCAGCTGCTTTATCTGCAGGGTCAGTATTAAACTCAATTTTAATTCAGAAGTGAGGCAGGCACTTCTAACTATTCATGCCTATAATTATTTTAGGATACACCAAAAAACATTTCATTTCCCAATAAAAAAATAGAAAAAAAAAATACTAATACCAGGGATAGCTCACCTGAGGAATAGGTGGAAATTGCATGCAACTTAACAGAGTTCTAAGTCTGGGCCTTGGAGATCAATTATAAAAAGACCTTCTTTTTCAGAAGAGTCCTTTGATACCTAGAGAAACTACATCACAGAGAGTATAAGTGTATTGCATAGCAATTTACTAAATCTCGAAACACCAAAACCAGAAATCAGCTTGAAATTTTAAAGAGATTGTTTTAAAAAAAAATAATAAATGCAGGCCAGCAAGATGGCTCAGTGGTCTAAAGTGCCTGCTTAGGAAAGCTTAAGCAACCTCAGGGGCTGCAATTCGATCCCCAGCACCACGTGCTGCACCAGCACCACCCCCCCCCCCAGGGCAGGCTGAGCTGGCAATAATAATAATAGTAATAATAATAATAAATGCAAATACTGTATACCAATGAATTAATTCCATTGAACCTGAAAATGCCTTAGAAAAACAAAAGCTTAGGTAATTATGAAATGCTAGGTGCCCAGAGAATTATTAGAAGAATGTGGTAGTGTCTGAGGATGATAGTATGATAAACTCAACAGATCTCTGGACAGGAGTCAGACAACATGGGCTCCCTTCTGTTTCCCTAACCTTCTGTATGGTCTTCCACATGATAATGAACCTAGGAGGGGTTCTTGTAGACACCAGGGTGTGAAAGAGCTGAAAGCATCACCTCTAAAGCCCAAATTGAATCATACTACCTGCAAATAATATAAACATGAGGCTCTACATCACTAGTCTTGTTCTCTTAGCATTTCTGACCATATCCACATTAAAAAATAACCTTAGATCATTTTCAATACTATTACTTTCTACCAAAGTATGAGTTCCTTATAATAGACCCTAAAATCTTGCACAATATGAATCTTTCTTTCCAATTTAATATATGTTACAGAGTGATGAAATTCTAATAAAAATGATGAAAAATGTCTCAGAAGAATGAGACAGAACAAAACAAAGTATTCACTAACTGGATTGGTAAAGCTTGTGAAAATTTTTGTAACTGAAGATTAAAAATCAAGATGTTTTTAAAAAAACTCCCTCTCTAACTACAACTGATAAGTGTATCTTGTTATCCAAACAGACTATGGGCAACAGTCTGTTTATTGGCTTTCAAAATACCTAATCAATTGCAGTTCATTTTTAAAAATAAATCATGACTTACCAATTCATGAGGTCAGAAAGATTCTTCATGATTTACTGAACAATAAAAAATAAGTTAGCTTTGCCTGAAGTGTTTCACCCTCTCTTACTCATGCCTGTAGACTCACAGTATAGGAGCTAGAACAGCATGTGGTCACTTACTGCCTCCTATTCCAGATACAAGAACACACAGAATTTTCCCATGATAAACAACGGGTTTAGTTTAACCTGAACAAAAGGATATTTCCCAAAGTCTATTGAAAAGGAAGTCCAGTTTTATCCCATTTCTTCAAAAACTATTCTTCATTAAAATATTCAACCATCTGGAAAAAGTAATAATTGAACAAGTGTGAAAGGCTTTTTAAAAATAGCAAATCATTCCAAGTTTAAAGAGAGTGGGACATTCTCTTTTCTGTTAACATTTTAAGCAATATTAAAGTTTTAAAAATATACTTTTCTATCAAGCATCTCCCCAAAGATTGCCCCACTCCGAGATATTTATCAAGAAATAGTTCAGATTTTTTTGGTTTTCTTCACTTAAGATTTCAGGTTTAAAGAAAGGCTTTCAGGGAAAGATCCTTCCATTGATTTTTATGTGTGGCTTTGATTAACTCCAGTGGGAGTCCTGCACACACACTCAGTAGTTCATATTGATCCCCAGCTTAGCAGTCTGTGTCCCTCCCAGAGAGATGTTTCATAGTTACCAATGCCTGTCATTCATTTCCAAGTCGCCTACTCAGATCTTCCGAACTTTCTCACTAGCTGCTCTAATATCAAAAGCATAAATTTTAAAACTTGATAAAGCCATTTCTAGTCACTATTTCAACTTATTACTTTAACACACAGTCACTGTGGTCTCAGTTGCCTAAAAGGTACATCACACTACTACCACCAGTGACTTTCTCGAAGAGAAGTTTTAATAATTCTAGAAATAATTCATAATTTATAGCAAGACTGAATGTGACCAAATACTTGTATACTTTTGTTCTTTTATCTAAAAGACAAATACAATATGCTCCTTTCACAGTTGTGAATTGTGTCTTGTCAGAGGACTTGTGCATCAAGTAATGAAGTCTGAATTAATACCTCACCGATTCAGCCTCCTGGAAGCAGATGTTTCAGTATTTGCGGCATTGTCTGCTCAAAGATAACAAGGCTCTGCATTGATGTCCTTGCTACCTTGCTGGCAGCATTTCACTGTCACAAATGGAGTGCCTGCACCCGCCTGCCCTCACACTGCTTCTCGCACAGGACAAGCCAAGAATTTATTTCCTTATAGTAGGATTGATGAATAGAACTCCAACTTCCTTCCTTATAGTCCAGTCACAAATTTGAAAAATTTCAGAGTTTTATTTTCAGTGGAGTAGAAGAAAACAACATAGAGAGGCCAGTCAATAGTACAGCTGGAACTCCTTGCCCTACCACAATGGAAAGGACATATATCAGTTACTTCTTAGGATTAGTCATGTGTATAAATTTCCAGACAAATGGAGAGAGAGCAAGAGAGAGAGAGAGAGAGAGAGAGAGAGAGAGAGAGGTGGTGCCTCCAATCCAGCATGAAGTTTTTCCAACCAAGAACTCCATTTTCAACTAATGCACCATAGTCAGAAATATCAGCATGACTCATGGAATATTTCAAGAACACCTGACTACATGAGTTTATATTTTATTTAATTATTCATCCACCATATGAATGCCAGTATCATAAACTTTAAGCGTTACAAGGATCTTCATCTTCCTTCACTGTTTACCCCCCATAATAGCAAGACCTAGGACCTTGTGCTGTAATAGGGGCAAGAATGGAACTAAAGGGGGAATCCAGAGATCAAGTCAGAGAGAAAATTTCAATATGGAGCAGGTGTTATTAACAGGAAAGTGCCCCAAATCCAAAGATCAAGACACAAGCATGATTAAAAGCAAGCAACCAGGAAAAGAGGAAAAGCAGAATTTGTGTGCTAGGACAGGACAGTTAAGAATCACACTCAGAACAATAAAAAAAGAGCTGGTATCAAAACATATGTGTATATATGAAGAAATTTATAAAAGTAAAAGACACATTACCATTATTTCCCCTGCATACTAAGAGTATTTCCTTGCATAGAACAAAATTATCCCATCATTGCTTGCAATTTGTTGAGACTTGGAAATAGCAGGTCTTTTGAAGTCTATCTTGTGCACCAATTATTTGAGGTACATACATATTCTCTTTTGCAGTTCCCAATTTCTGAGCTCCCTAATTAATTATTTCATGTCACTTGTAGAAAATAATCATAATAAAGAGCTGTAGTTGCTACCAAACAGCTAAAGAATGAGGCTTCCATTTGTTTATTACATATAATTCATGCCTTTCAATAACAATTACTTTAGGGGCCCGGCGGGATGGCTCAGTGGTCTAAAGCCCCTGCTTGGGAAAGCTTGGGCGGCTTCAGGAACTGCGGTTCAATCTCTGGCACCACATGCTGCACCAGCCCTGCCCTCGGGGCGGGCTGAGCCGGCCATAAAAAAAAAAAAATTACTTTAGATGATGTCTTCATTCTAGGGAGAAATTTTTGTCATGTCATTGTTCTTTGCTTGATTGTTTAATAATAGTTTTTTCTACGTGTCAAGAGATGATAACAGTCTAAATTACAGAGATGGAAGAAGAAAGTAGATTTATTCTCTTCCATTAAAATTATTGCATATTTGTGGTCCAATGTGCTCATCAGAAAGGCAGTGGGATGAGAAGCAGCTTCACGCAGCAAAGCCAAGAGGACACCAGGAGTTTGATTCACCTGATACTGTACTTCACTGAATGACTTAAGAGATGAATGAAATGAAAGGGTATCATCTAGAAAAGAAAAAGTGAGCATTCGGAGCTTTGCATTTTATTGCTACTTCAAGGACATCACCGAAGAATATCTGAGGGATATATAAAGCAAAGGACACCTTTCTAAGACTTAGTGTGAGTCTTATCTGTATTTTCCCAGTCCTTTTGTCTCTGGTGCTTTGCTTGATTCACAGATTGTAAGAGGCACTTGATTAATACGTTTGGAACTGAATTTAAGTATCAGCTCAGAAAGTAGGCTCAAAAACTTTTGAAGAGTTTTCTATAAAGCCTGCAGCATAAAAATGTTTTTCTCCTAAGTCAAGAATGCCACACTCTACTGCTGTACTTTGTTCTCTGTGCAGGGCTTGTGCCTGACAAGGACTACACAGCGCAGCATGGTAGCTAAGAACAACGTCTCTAGAACACAACAAGCTGAGCTCAAGTTAATGCTGTAACACCGGCCTGTCACCGTGTCCCAGTACTTCATCTGTGTCTTAGTTAGTTTTCTACCACTGGGCAAAATACCCAGCACCTGCAACTGACAGACAGTGAGGGTTATCTGTGTTCACAGTTCAGTCGACACTCTCCAAGGCAGACATAGCAAGGCAGAGGGGCATGAGAAAGGGCGGCTACTGCACCAGGGACAGCCAAGAAGTAGAGAGAAAGAGGACAACATGTGCTCTCCCATCTCATATCCTTGGTGACCTAGCTCCAGCTTTGTCCCACCTCTCCATGACAGAGAAGTGGTTCTTCTCTTCAGCTCATTGAGCTCTGAACTCACCTGAGGATTAAACAATCTCTTTCCAAAGGCCCCACCTCTGAACAAAAGATGTCTTCGTGCCATTATAGATCTAAATTGTAACACTCTGCACAATGGGGAATATCACTGCCTACCTTCTCGGGTTATTTGCGAGGAATAAATGACTAAATTTACATGAAGTAAGTAGACTCAAGCTGGAAGATAATCAGTCACTTGCTGTGGTCATATGATGAGCAGCCAATCTGCTACTGTCCTGGGCCTATACTGCCCAACCCTGTGTCCCCCTGCTGGGCTGCCTTCAGCCACACAGATCCTGATGCCAACAATTTTTCTGACACTCATTCACTCTGTGAAAGATGACTTGAGAAAATTTTCTTTGCATTACAGCTCAGAGTGGTATACAGAGAACCACCCTCATCCTTGGAAAGTCCTATTGTGAACAAAGAGTGTTCTGTGGGCAGACAGTTAATTTTCTGCCAACTTGGATTTGGTAAACGACAAGTGAGTCCTGAAAACTCAACAAATCTTTGATTTTTTTTTCATTAAATTACGCAGTGCTATGGTGCATATACACAGTGGAGTACTGCTGTCTTATGAATGAGAAATTGCAGTTGTCTGTAGGAAAATGGATACTACTGTAGACCATGATCTTAAGTGAAATGAATCAGACACATGAGCTTGAATATCTTACAATTTATCTTGAGAAATCCAAGATGTAAGTAAAGAATAAAATGAAAGACAGATAACAGGAAATCGAGATCTTTGGTAAAAGAGAAGGAGACCAAGAATTGGAAGTAAGGGGATGACGGAAGGAAAAGAGGATGAAAAAAGAATTAAGATGTGACAGATAGATAGATAGATAGATAGATAGATAGATAGATAGATAGATAGATAGATAGATAGACAGATAGACAGACAGGCAGATAGACAGATGATAGAACAGATAGATAGATATAGATAGATAGATAGATAGATAGATAGATAGATAGATAGATAGCAACTACCCAAGCAGGATGTAACCATTATGAATATTATGCAAACATGTACTAATGAAAGCTTTAAAAATTAAGCAATCTTGCCACACATCCCTGAGCTCATTAGCCACTCTCAAAATCATTTGACACCTTGTATTTTAGAACATGTATCTTAAAGTCTTGAAATACTGCCACCTAGAGACTATCATTTCATAATAATAACTATAGCACTAACAAAGCAAGACCACCAAGATGGAATTTGGATTTTCTTTCTAAATGTCATTTTAAAATTCTGCAATGTGAGTTACTTATCATTTCATATAATGCAGACACAATCAAAGAAAAAAGTAAAAATAATTCATAGTAGAAATAAATAGTACCTCTTCTAACTAACATTTGTAAACCAACGATCTGTCACAGGTGATGTGTCAACTTTGTTTTTAGAAATGTAACCTCTCAAAACAGAATAGGAAATTATGCAAGTTGAAAATTTCTTACCTTCTGGTTCACTGGCCAGGCATTAGTGTTGATAAACCTTTCTTAACCCTGATAAACCACACACTTCTTCAGAACAGAGACCTGATTACTTGTGCATGGGTTATTTTATAGAGCATGATCTACACATAATGTGTCTGTGTTTCTGCCTGTGCACACACCTCAAAGACAGTACTTTTGTGTTCAGCAACAAAAACAACATGTTGGAGAATGAGGGACAAAACAGCTAATTAAGCTCTTTGGCCACAGTTTGAAACTGCATGTGGATTTGAAGAAAATCATTAATTCCAGCCCACAAAGAATGCACTGCTAACACTACTCATTATGCCAAAAGAAGGAAAATACAGTGATGAATACAGTGAGGTCTTCCTCCTATTTCATTGCTATCTAATCAGTGCATTCTCTCCAGTCTTCAGGTGTCTCTTGCTGACATATGGCTTTTGAAAATGATTACTGCCTTTGATACTTGCTAAGTGCTCTTTGTTTTTGAATGTTTTTACCCTTTCTTCTGTTGCATTTCAATTCACCTGCTGAGAATATATTCCAAGGTCACTTACAATGGTCATATCTTCAAATAAAATGGAAATATCGCCCTGGAAATATTAGAGATATTTTCTGTTATTTAATAGATAATGCCAGGTAGGAACACATAAAAAGGTTTCTGTCCACAAGCAATGTTCTAGCTACACTCCAGTGAGTCTTCGGGAGCCTACGAGGCTGGAGAGAATAGGCCAGCATGCATTTCATCATGCACAGACCCACATGCCAACTTTTCATTGGTCCTCAGAAAGGGGCCTAATTGCCACAGCCTCCCTGCTTAGTGGCTCAACTTCTGTGTCATACATAGTACATTCACAGATAAGATATAAACGTCGGTCTCTTATGTTCTTAGCAAAGTAGGATTTAATTAATCATTCAAAGGGCAAATCTAATACAATTATAGATTTGAACTAAGAGCAAGTATCACAATTAGATGATATAGTACGTTTATTTGGGGAATTTGTACCAAATATACGACAATTAATGGGAAGTGTTTGTGATTTTTCTCCCTACATCATCATAGTTTTTCTTTCCTATAGCCAAACTCAAGACAACTCTGTTTTTTAAAGCAAATACAAATTAAATTCTAGTTCCTTTTGAACTTCATATTGAATTAAATTTGAAGCTGTTTAAATTTATTATGAATAATAATTTTGAATTTCTTTCATCAAGATTCTTTTTCTTCCTTTTTTACTTTACAAAAAGTAAAACAAAATTTTATGACAAAATAAAAAAGTAACAATAGTTATTACACTGTATTTATGTCTTCAAGCAGTTATGAAGAGACAAAAACTACTCTCTTACAAAAGGTAGAATAGATAATTGCACAAAACTGTTTTCAATGAACTGAGAGAAAGAGTATAAATGAAAAATTATATGTATTAAATTATTTTTGAATCAGCAGATGTGGGTAATTTAGGGAAGTATTTGAATTACTTATCTTCTATTTTACTCCTCTACATTTTTAAAGTTTCTCATCTAAGAGAAACTATGCAATAGTTAAGCTTTTATGTCTAACTTATTTCACTTTCCTTTCATTAATATCCTACTTCAAGTGAACAAACAAAATAGGAGGCTAAGGGATTTGCAAGTCATGGGAGAAAAAAACAGGGGGTGAATAAGACAGCATAACAAAGAGCTTTTTTGTTTTGTTTTGTATTTTAGAGAAGGGTCTACAGGGTGGTCAGGGTCTCACTACTAGATGGGACTCACAGTGATCCGCCTGTTTACAGCCTACTAAAAGCTGGGATTACAGGCATGCACCAACACACCCAGCTCTCAGCATGCCTCGGGGACTGGGCTGGCATGGCAGGCCCAGGGTCATCCCATTTTAAAGTATACTTTTACAGAAGATAAAATCTCATGTTGAGAGGGGACTTACCTTCTCTGAATAACTTAAAATTTTGTGATTTTAGTCCTTTGATATTTCTAAGCATTTTTTAAACCAATCTTTTATTTATTTAGTACAGGATCTCCTTATGTGCTCAGACTTGTAATGATCATCCTGTCTCAGCCTGGTCAGCACGGGGATTACAGGCGTGTACCACCATGCCAGGTTTCAGTGGCCAGCAAGGCATGCATGCGATACCTGGCATTGAGCCTGGATGGTTGCGCTTGCCAGGCAGGCACTTAGACCTTCGAGCTATCTCCTCAGCTCCTCTAATACTTTTGATGAACTAGCACGTAGCACTGATAGCATGGTAATTGTTTTCTTTACGATCACTTTCAAAATTTTAGCTTCATCGTTTTCCCCAGCAGCCTAAGATATGTCTTAGATGTAAATATCTGCATCCATCTTGTCTGGAGTAGGCTAACTACTTAAATCCATATATGAGTTCTTCCTCATCCTATGTCTTCTGTCTTTCAGAAATTCAAATTAGGCTTGTGTTAGATTATTTGGTGCCATCTTATAAACCACAGAAGCTTGCTCAGTATTCCCCCACCTTCATTATTCCTCTCTACTTAGTTTTATTAACTTATTTTTACTTCACTGACTTTCTTCAGGGTCACCTATCTGCTGCCAAACTCAGTGAAGTTTTCATTTAAAGAATCATACTTTCCAGCTCCAAAATTTCTAGTTTAGGGGGCCAGCAAGATGGCTCAACAGTCTAAAGCGCCTGCTTAAACCAGCTTAGGCAACCACAGGGTCGATGGCTCGATCCCCAGCACCACATGCTGCACCAGCCCAACCCCCAGGGCAGGCTGAGCCAGCCATAATACAAAAAAATAGATAGTTTATAAAAAGATAAATATAAATATTTCTACTTTACTTTTCATAAGTGTCACTGTTACTGAAATTATCAGTCTATTAAGTTTAAATAACATTTTTACCTCCTTAGGTCCTGTGGCATATTTATTTTTTCTTTATTTACTTTTTAAAAAATTTTATTAGTATATGTTTGTGTATTTGGGGTGCACAACATATTTACAAAAGCCAGCTTGCAAATATGTTTTTGCATCTGATTCATTTGCTCTTCTTTCTTAATTCTGGGTTATATTTTTGAAAAAACATTATCTTTCACCCTAGAAATATTGAAATATAGTCTCTGATTTTAAAAAATGTGCTTCTTTTCCTGTCAGGGAGCTGTGCTACTGGTTGATCATCTAGAACTTGCAGAAGTTTGTCATTACATTTGCTGGAATGAATTAGGGCTTAAACTGGCAGGACTGTCAAACCTGCTTTCTTCACTACTGTGGCCTATGTCTAGTCGTCCCCCAAAGTCATATGCAGTCATGAAAAAGCTTCTAGAGTTTGTCATTAATTCATGATCCAATGCTGGGATTATGGGCGTGAGTGCTGATGGGATTATGGGCGTGGCTTCGACACCCACAGATGGCCTGAATGCATTACAAAGAAGGAGAGAGACTTGCCTCTGCTGTTGCTGCCGCTCCTTCCTCCTCCTCTTGCTGTTTTGCTGTTTTCCACCCCATCAACTGCTGCCCTCTGCCTTGTGACACTCCACCTGGGAGCCAGCTGAGTACGCACTGAAACCTCCAACAACTGTAAGCTAAATAAACCTTTCCTTCCTTCATTTTGGGTGCCAGATATTTTATCCCAGCAATAAGAGAAGAGCAACCAAGAAGGTCACCTTGAGGAAATGTCTGCTCTCTGTACTTTCAGCTGTTGCTTCCTAGTGCATTTCTTTGTGTCTTTTTGACTGACCAATATTTCAGAGACCAGTCAATGATGCCAGGGGGATTCCTCATCTATTGGGGCCTCTTTTTTTTTCTTATCATACCAAGTGTTCTTAATTTTCAGTCATTCTATCATCTTTGTACTCCACTTTCTGGTTCCTTAAGTCAATAGCACTGTCTTGGTTACTTTTCTCTCATTGCTGGGACAAATACCCGACACTCAAAATAAAGGAAGGAATGGTTTATTTAGCTCACAGTTTGTGGAGGTTTCAGTCCATATTCGGCTGGCCCAAAGCTGAGTGGAGCAGGGCGGAGAGCATCCAGTTCATGGTGGTGGAACAGCAATAAAATGGTGACAAAGGCAGCCAACCAATCAGGGCAGCAGAGCAACAGCTACAGCTTCAGTCTGTGTCTCTGTCTCTTTATATTGCATTCAGGCTCTCTACCTTAGGATATCCACCCTAGACCACACCCATAGTCTCAGCCTTACTCAGACCAATAATCCCATCAGTACTAAAACACAATCCCAGGGATCACGAATTATAGAAGCCATGCCCCATGATTGCATGAGGCTTTGGGGGTACAACTAGACATAAACCATAACAAGCACCTTCTGTGTATATCTAGATTCCATGTCATCAGACAACAGGACAGTTTATATATTACATAAAATCATATAAACATGATTCTCTCCTAATAAGTATGAGCATTACCCCTTCCAGGTTCTGCCTGTTTTCATTTCTTCAAAGCACACACACAACTAACATAAGCAAAAACATATATTCACACGTACACACACAGATACCTACCCAGAAAAAAGTATAAATGTGTACACATGCACACTTAACTCTTTTCTGTGGGAAGGTCAAGCTAATCCTCCACCATTACTCGACTTAGTATTCAGGCAGTGTCTGCCAGACAGGCCTGGGGTGCTGAGTTCAGTTCCCAGCCCACGGGCCTCCCTCTGTTGCACAGCCTCTTTACTTCTAGAATTATAACCAGAATTATTCTTTTTTAAAAAAAAATAAGTTTATTGGTACAACTTTTATATACATAATGATCACATATTCCTCAAAGGAAATTTGTTCCTGTTCATGACGTATCTTATTTCCTTTTTCTCATTCCATTCTCTTCTCCCCCTCCTTATTTGCAAGGCTTCATTTCCATTTTATCCTTTCCTTCTCACTTTTCTTTTCCCTTCCTCCTTTCTCCACTCAATTCCCCTTTCTTTTGAATAATTACTCAATATTTCATAATATCCATTATACATTTTTGTTATTTACATTATCTGCTTCTCATACCAGTGAGGTAATGTACTAGTTACTCATATTTGTCAAATTTATTTCACTCAGGAGTATCTCAAGATGCATCTCTTTACCGAAAAATGTCTCAAGTTTGTTCCTTTATGGCTGAGTAGTACTCCATTATGCAAAAAAAAAAAAAAAAAATCTTTCTTATCTATTCATTGGTTGATGGACATTTGGGTTGTTTCCACAATTTAGCTATTACAAATTGTGTATATATAAACATGGGTACACATCCACACTGTTGTATGGATACTTTTAGTTCTTTTGGAAAGATACCAAGAAATTTATATTTATATATGCACAATGGGAGAGAGGACTACCACTTATTTTTTTATTTTTACTTTTTATATAATATGTCCAGCTCAGCCTAGGGGGTGGGGCTGGTGCAGCATGTGGTGCTGGGGATTGAACTGCGATCCCTGCAGTTGCCTAAGTTTGCCTAAGCAAATGCTTTAGACCACTGAGCCATCTCACCAGCCCAAGAAGATGCTCTTTAACAACTTGAAAATTTGCCTCCTGTCTTAGATTTCCACTTCGCCCCTGCGAGACCACTGTCCTCTACTCCCTATTTAGGTCACATCTCCTCACCTTCAGATTTCAAACAAAATGTCACTTTCAGATCTGACTCCATATAGTATCAGCCAAGTGCTGTGGTGAAGCATTACACACATACACTTTTGATAAGATTTCAGGGTCTTGCTGGACTACATGGGACAACCTTGTCTCTAGGAAAGAAAGGGAGAAAGAGAGAGAGAGAGAGAGAGAGAGAGAGAGAGAGAGAGAGAGAGAGAGAGAGATCTGTTGCTGCCCTGGCTTGCTTGGGTTTTGCTGTCCTCTGCCCATGAACTATTGCTTCTCTGCAGTGCCCATCTGCCAAGTGACCCTGCCTTGTGCAAGCTCACCGTGGACTGAATCCTCTACAAACCAGGAGCCAAGTAAACCAATTTGTGGGTAATAGGAATTTTCATCTCAGCAAAGAGAAAAGCAACTTAGTCCTGAAAAATACACTCACGTTCTCATGAATGTTGGAAAATTCAACATTAAACCCCTTCCAGAAGGACCAAAGGGAAGTCATCCTGGGGCAGGATCAGGTCTAAAATGGTTACCCAGATGCACAAAGAGTATAGGCAAAGTGTCCGCTGAGCTGATGTTGACATGGTTTCTTGTTGCTCTGCTTTTTCATATAAGTATCTCTGAAATTAAAGTTTTATGGAACTTTAGTGGGACATAAAATACTCTCCTAGTATACACTTTGTTTTTGTAAACTTTTTGCTCATTCATTTGATCCTTACAACCTTGTGAAATAAGTATCACTACCAAGTCTTTGCAGATGAGAAATCTATGGCACAGAAAAGCTAAATAAGATCAAGGTCACATAGCTGATAAGTGGCATAGCCAAAATGTAAGCACCTTGCTGTGGCTGCAGTTTGTTTTCATAAGGACCATAGTCTGTCATTAAGTGTTCCCATTCTAGATTGCGAAACCATTACTTGCCTCATCCTTGATTATAACGCTTATTATTAATACTACTTTGATGTGTTTTAGCATCACTTTTCAAGAAAATTTTAGGGAACTAGACTTACAATTCTGTTGCCTTTATATTTATTATAACTCTTCAGAAGCAAAACAAAATTCCAACTCTCAAGGACTATTGCTATCACTGGAATGCTCCAGAGAGAGCACAGAAACATCAGCTTCTTCATGTTGAAGTAAGCTGATAAGTATTTTTTTTTTTTACTTGATGAGCAATTTGTTGGTTGAGACAATATTTAGGTAAAGTACATTATAATTTAGAGTTAAATCTGATGAGGGTTATGTTTTAAACATATAACGTATTTGAAAAGTAAATCTGGCTTAAGAAGTTCACAAAAAGACATCAATTTACTTGAAGATCATCATTTTGAATACAGATAAGGGTTTCTAGGAAATCTTATTTATGTTGTGATTTTGAGACTTGCCTATGCGAGGTAAGAGATTTGTCTCTGAGCTACCTCATTTCTTTCTGGGTTTTTTTTTTTTTTTTTTTTGACATAGCCTTGCTGATTGGGATGAGCTTTAATCTAAGTAGATGTCATTATTCTTAACAAAAGCACTTCACAATTCAATCATTCAAGACAGAGCCAATAGACACCAGAAAAAAATACAGTATTTTCCACTACAATGACCTCTAAAAGGCAACACAGTGAGTGTCACAATTGAGAGCTATCAAGTTTCTTTTTTTATGAGCAGAATAGATTTATTAAGAGAAAGAAATCTTTTGTCTGGGAAGAGAGACAGAAGGGGACCCAAGTGGGTTGCCCAGGAGATTTATCAGATTTCTGAAGACGTAGCACACATCAGCTCCACACATAGGATCTAGATTCCCTGATCACTCCCAATTAATTGGCATCCATTCTGTAACTGATTCAACAAATAGTGTATGTGTTGCTACTAAATAGTAAGAATTTGTTGGGCACTGGGAATCTAAAGCCAAATAAGATAAATATGGTCTCTGCCCTCATGGAGCTTCTAGTCTACTATATTTTTCATGTTAGATATACCTTTTTCATATACTATCTGCACACTGAGAAAAAAGATAACTAGACACATAGAAATGCTATATAAAATATAGTAAGATGATGGAGACAACTACAAAGCAGCCCTAAGCAGGACTTCAGTTAACCAATTGGCTTAACCAAAGCCTAGGTCACTTCTCTGGAGGTGGGTGGCAGATACATAGCGAGTGAACCTTGTGAGTCATGGTTCCCTACTGAGGCCTATTATGGAAAATGAAGCCATAAAACCTCAAAGGATAAGACAAGGTCACAGCCAAGGACACCTAGATCTGACCTCAACTATATAAAGGCACCTCTCTCTTGGGTGGATTAATTTAATACCTTACTTGAAGAAGTTCTTAAGTGGTTCCACCCTTCTTCAGTATTTCCCTCTCTTGCTCTGATAACTGAATAAATACAGACCTCCAGAGAAGGTCTTGGTCTTAGCCCCATGAAAATCTCAAATTCTGTGAGAGAGCTTTGATCCTCCTGGACCCCTGAAATCATTCCATTTGCCTCTTTTCTTTAGCCTTCACCATCTACTTGTTTGAGATAAGACTAATAACT
This sequence comes from Myocastor coypus, assembly GCA_004027025.1. NCBI lineage: Eukaryota > Metazoa > Chordata > Mammalia > Rodentia > Myocastoridae > Myocastor > Myocastor coypus. Next base: position 17,637 of record PVJA010021572.1, on the reverse strand, counting down.
ATGGTATATCATTAACTTGATAGTAAGAAACATGGGATGGGAACCAAAGGGGCTTCTCTATAAAGCATGTGCATTTGAGACACAAAGCTCAAGCACTGAAATGTTTCTTTCCCTTCCTTCTCAGATTGTCTACTTTAATGTAAGCCACTTTCACATTGAAAGAATCAGTAATCTTTGTTACATTCATAAATTTAAAACTTTTAACCGTATTTTCACTGTTGCTTCGCTTGATTTTCAGTACAATACTGAATACATGCTACAGTCATGTATTAAGTCTCTCCTTCCTCTAAGGCAGAACATGAGTGAGTGGTAAGTGGAGACTGTAGTACACTGCTTCCAAGTCATTAGCCTCTAACAACTGCAAAGTTGGGAAATCGTCTCTGCTTTGAGTTAAGCAAGTCTATGGTTTCTGGTGAGAGAAAAAAAAAAAAAAAAAAAAAATCATCAAATTTCTTGGGCCTTACAACAGTCTAACCAGGCCTAAAATATAATCCATTTTAATCTTTATTGTCTTTCAAAATGAACACCAGAATCATAGACCAATAAAAAGCATGGAAACCTATGCAATCCTGGGAACCCAAACTAAATGACTAAGTTAAACAAGGCTTTATATTGCCTGATGTTCTCCATAAACTACCCCCTCTCCTCCCCAAGCAGTGGGGGGAGCTCTAAGCAGGACATGTCCTCCAGGAGTCACTGCTTGCCCAAGACCTACAGGCATGTGTGCAGAGAGCTGTGGAGTCAGATCGATGCCACCAAAGCCGACTTCCTTTGACTGAGCACTCACCAACTGTAATGGCCTCACTAGTTTTTGCAAATTCTTCTCATACCTAAATTCTGTAATTTTTAAGAGCTTTTCTTACCCTGTTTACTTTTTCCAATTCCCTTTTACTTTTTATTGTTTTAGATCCCCATCATTTCTCCTTATTTTGTCTCTTATTTCAGGATCTCTTTTTTTTTTTCCATGTGGAGCCTGCTGAGAGTAACATCGCCAAAGATCGCTCATCCATACTTAATTTTCTTCACAGCAGGTGCTGTAGTGCAGCAGTGATTCTGGACAGAAACCTGATGGGACTTTTGCTGCAGCTGCCATGCTACTTACCAGAAGATCAATAAATGATTAGAACACCTAACACAGCAAATGATTCTGGGGCCCTGAAGTGATGATAGAGGAAACCACTTGAAATTCATACAATACTTTTTTTCCCCATCAGGATTTCAAATTTAACATGCACAGTATCTAACCAGTTTCAAAGTATTCTGAGTTTTAAAGTCGATCTTCTTCTGTTTTTCACTTTGATATATTCATGTAAAGAAAACTAAATAAATTTTTGGCAATCAGTTTAATCAAAATTAAAGAAAAGCAATTCAGGAAGAGTTCATTTAATCAGTGTTTATCCATGTAACTTTCTAGATAAGTAGTATTTGCTCTAGTGTAAGAACTTTTAAACATTTAATCATTTCAACTTCAACAAGAGCCTTGAAAATTCCTGTACACAATCCCATCCTTTCTTAATCTCTAAATACTGCAAATACGAATTCCACCTACTTTTTTTTTCCTCTAAATGTACCTTCAGCCATTTCAGTACATTGAGCTGCATAGAACAGCACCGGGGCAAGTGAGAGCCATGAGCCAGACAGGCACTGGGTGACTGTACCTTACTAAGGAAAACAAGAAAATATGAGCAAAAGAGATCTTAAGAAGCCAACAGAACCAGGGAGATAGCTCCATGGCCCAAGTGCCTGCCTGGCAAGTGCAAGATCATGAGTTCGAACCCCAGCCCTAAAAAAAAAAAAAAAAAACAAGAGACAAGAAATCATCCTATGCATTCTTTCTGCAAACTTGCACAGAGGAGCATGAGAAGAAGCACCCAGGTGCTTCTGTTAACTTCTCAGAGTTTTCTAAGAAGTGCTTAGGGAAGTAGAAGATCATGTCTGCTAGAGAGAAAGGAAAATTTGAAGACGTGGCAAAAGCGGATGTAGTGGTTGATACAATGTGTCAACTTGGCTGAATGACTCAGCAGCCCGGTTCCCTGTTGATGGGAGCCCCACTCTGGGGTACAATTGGTTCTTCCCTGGAGTATCACCAGGGCCTACCTAGGATATGATTGGATTTCTCCCTAGAACGGGATCAAGGGCCCATCCTGGGGTATGATTGGTTCCACCCTAGGGCGCAATGAGTCCACGTCAGAATGACTGAGCACAAAAAGACTTTTTAAAGGGCTGAAGGAGGAGTCAGCACTTGACTTCGTCGGAGAAGCTTCGGTCTTCGCATTCAGACTGGACTTCATCGTCTGGCTTGCAGCGCAGACTCTTCGGCCTCCAGCTTAGATCTCTCGCCTTCCGCCACAGACTCTTCAGCCTCCATTTACAGACACTTCAGTCCTCCATTACAGACCTGTCAGCCGACAGAGACTTACACGGAGTGCTGCAGTGAGTCCAAGCCTCAAGATTGAATTCTTCAGTCCGGAGTGTGCAGACACCCTGTGCACGCTTCCTCATCTGACTCTGTGGCTATTGTAAGCCAATCTTACAATTTCTTATAGATTGTATATTTGGTGTTAATATCCTTTCCTTATATTATATCTATTCTGTTCCTCTAGTAAAACCCTGACCAATACAGCGGACAAGGCTCAT
>PVJA010021572.1:0-12500 GCA_004027025.1 Myocastor coypus | reverse complement strand
CTTGTTGCAAATGTGGGCAGAAACTTTACCTTAAAATGTAAGGAAAAGATCATACAACAAATAAATAATATGGTATATAAACCAAGAATTCTCTTATATAAAAACTCATGATACACAACAAGATTACATCTGCCATAAATTCCTAATGAAATAATTATAAAGTAGGCTCTATAACTGTATTTAAAATGAAAAAGATGATGTGAAATTAATCTAAGACATATAAAAGAAAATGACTTCATGGAAAAGGAAGGTAGGCCAGCTAGATAGTTCAACAGATTAAAGAGATTTCTTAGGCAGATTCAGGGTCCCAGGTTTTGATTCCCAGCCTGCAGTGCTGGCCCCTCTGCAGGGGCACACTGAGAGGGTAACTGAGACTGAGTATGGTGGTACATACTGTAATCCTAGCGCTTGGGAGGCTGAAAAATAGGAGGATCACTATGAGTCCAATCTGTTGCCTACAGTGAGACCCTGTAGACCCTGTAGACCCTGCACTAAAACTGAAAGAAAGAAAGAAAGAAAGACTTTTTAAAATAAAATTTGTAAAAATGAAAAACCTTGCAACATTTCCTATTTCTGCTTTTGATTATCCGGTCAACCAGATGAAACTCAGTGATGAAACTCTATGCTAAGAACAACTTTTAAAACTGACAAATTGTTGTGTAATCTTCTTGATGCTATTTGAGGGCTACAGAGGCAGTGATGAACCACTCCCTTGGAGAGGAAATGAAAAAGGCAGAAAAACACTGCATTTGGAGCCATTTTTCTTGGATGTACAACGCTTGTGCCAAAAGAGAAGTCTGACAGAGTCAGGAGCTGAACACAGCTCTGAACAAATTCCTGGTGATAAGGAAACAAAGACTGGAGCTCATTTCCCAGCATGGCACAGTGTAGAGTAAACCCTTTGGCTTTCACTGGAGACCACAGAGAACACCCATTAGGAATGAGAGACTATCACAAAATGACAGGTTTAGGACTAAAGCCAAACTTTGAATTAAGAGTAATCTGGAATTTTAAATCACTTACCAGAAAATGAAAAATAATGCCATAATATACTTATTCTCTCCATTGATACATACAATACATAAATTATCACTTAAAAATAAACAACAGGGGGAAAAAAGTAAACAAGAGAGCCTGAGGAGATAGCTCAGTGAAATAAGTACTTGCCTGGCAAGCTCAAGATCCTGAGTTCAATCCTTGGAGCCACCAAAAATAAACACAAAATATATAAAAATAAGATAACAAAGAGACAATGATATAATTATAATAAAGAGAAAACAGGAAAAGAAATAGACAAAAGGAAAAAGTAATAAAATCATGAGAACCACATTTTAATATAATCAAAACATAAATGAAATATTGAAATAATTAAAAACTATAGGTATCAAAGGAAAATTCCATATATGAAAGATGCAACAACTGAAATAAATAACAATACATAAGCTTACAGCAAATTAATCACAGATGAAAAATAAAATCAGACACCTAACAAAAGAGCAGAAGAAAATATGCAGAATGAAGAACAAAGAGAAAAAAGCAAGGAATAAGAGAGAAAAATAGTCTGGAGATTTCCAAGGGACACAGCAAGAAGTTCTAGCAAATGTGTAATTGGGCTGCCACAAGAAGAGGACAGGAAATGAGGGCAGAAAAATGGCTGGAAAGTCCGTGGTCAGTAATTTTCCCTAACTGGACAGAACAAGCCACAGAGTCAAGTAGCATTAGGAATTCAACACAACTTTTGTGAATAATGAGGTTAAGCAGGGTTGGTGGGAGGGGAAGAAAACGAAGAAAAGAGAACCGAGGTATGTCATGTACAGACAAAAACTCCCTACGATGAATGTGGTCATTGTATGTGTCAAAAGGGTACCAAAAAATTATTCTTAAAGAAGACAAGATAAATACGAAGAAGGCTAAATATACACAGACACATACAAATGAGCTCATTGAAGAATAAGGAATCTTTTCTTCTAAATCATAAAATTACCTGTTGGACATGAAAAAGGCCTAGCTTGATGGGGGTTACAGTAACTCACTGATGATTTTTCAACGGAAATAATGAGGCTGGAAGACATTAAAATAGATTTTCAAAGTGTCAAGAAAACTATGCATCTTCAAGTCTACTATCGATGCTAATGTCTTTAGAAAATAATTTTAATTTGGGATCTTCTCAGACCAAAAGTTCTCTTGTCAGTAGGCACAATGGTACTGGCAGTGGGCTCCACTTGTGGAAATATTTCAGGAAGAAAGTTATGGCGATTGAGAGCAAATAAGGAGGCTTTTCAATATTGGAAAAGTTGGAGTTACTGTCCTAAATAGTGCTGCTTTGCAGAAATTCATTAAGACTTAACCTTGTGATTTATTCACTTCGTGTAGATACGTTAAACCAAGAATTAATAAATGAGATGGATCTGAACAAACTACCCAACACCAGCAGAGCAAATAAAGAAACATACAATGCAGAGAAAGTTTAAATACACGGAGGCCTGTGCCAGCCCCATCTGTGGGGCACACAGAAAAGGCAGCAGACTAGGTATAGTGGTGCGTGCCTGTAATCTCAGGACCTTGGGAGGCTGAAAACAGGAGAATCACTATGAGTCCAATCTATGTAGTGAGACCCTATACGCCCTGTAGACCCTGTTCAAAATACAGAAACAAACAAACCAACACAGAGGCTAGAGAGACAAGTAGCAGGCCCAAAAGGAGAGAACTAAAAGAACAGAAGCATCACAGCTTCCAAGGAGATACTGACTGACAAAGACTAACGTGAGAAAAGCCAGAGCCTCTGTGTTGAAACACAGTAACTGTCTGCCTAGAATTCTACACCGTGCCAATTTACACAGCAAAATAAGAATGGACTGAACATACGCAGATTCATTCATTCACATACTTCGCTCTTCTGAGCGAGCTCTTAGCACATCTAGATAAGGAGTACTTTTTTTTTTCTTCAGTACTAAGGATGAAACCCAGGGCCTTCCCACCAAGCTACACAGCCCTTTTTGTTTTTACTTTGAGATGAGGTCTTGTTACATCACTAAGTTATCCAGACTGCTGTCAGTCTTGTGAGCCTCCTCCTGCCTCAGCCTTCCATAGCGCTGGGACTACAGACATCTGCCATGATGCCCAGCTGTGGAACGGTATTCTCAGAGACAAATTAAGTCCTTTTTTCAACACATTGAGAGCTCAGAATCTGAAATGAAGCTTGTGGGGCTGCAATACAGGTGTCAGGGGAATTGGCTGCTTCTGTCGCAGGAGGCGGGATCTGCTGTTTAACCCTTGCAGTCTGAACAGCTGTTGGCGGTCACTGCCTGTGCCCACATCCCTCTGCCGTTTGCTTGCTCCACTCACCTCGTCACCTTGCCTTCTCAGCTGCTATGACTCCTGTTGCATCCCAGCTGTAAGTGCCTACTGATTACATTGATACCATTCGGATGATCAAGGTGAATCTCCCTCAAATATCCTTAACTTGACCATGCCTACAGGAGTCCTGGTGTCGATGGGTAACATTCAAGTGCGCTGAGGATCAGAATGTGGGCATATTTGTAGCATCATTAATCTGCCTACCACAGTATGTTCACATTTCTGTTGCACTGTCCAGTGAAAAGAAATTAGCAGAGCAATAGAAGGTGTTTATTATGTATAGCAACAGCTGATAATCTCCAACGATGTCCCTAAGTTGCTGTACTTGAATTTCTACCGGCAGTGTTCAACATCATCACCAACACCTCACTACTAGCACGTTTGGTGTTCACTACTCTTGTGGATTTGACTGTAGACAAATAAAGACTATCATCATTTTACCACTCATAACCCTTTGCAGAAAGCCCCACTAACAAGTCTATTGTTTAGTGAGAGAAAGATGAAACTAGAGGAGAGAAAACTTTCCTAAATTGTAATTAACCTGGATAGTAAAGATAGCGAAATGAATTTTAGAAATCAAGTAGGTGGGAAAGTGGAAGTTTTCTAAGGCTCTTATAGTGTTTGAGAAAAGAGTAGATAGAACATACTGGAAAAAAGAGGAGTGAAAAAACTTATTTTGCTGAGGACTAGGAAAAAGATTATTTCAGAAAGGTAGACCAGCCTGTGTACATAGGCAGAGCCCTTAAGGGACAGAACACATTTCCAGAAGGTCAACAGTGTGGCAAGCCACAGAATCCTAAGGTTTCGTGGAATCTGAGGAGGAGACTAAGGAAGAAGGTGGACTAGTGATCTAGGGAAAGATATGCAAGGCCATTTCAGGGGACTTTTAAAAGTTTGTACTTTAAAAGAAAGGGGAAAAGAAAAAAAAAGTAATGTTGATTGAATGTGATAATGTTTAATTGTTTGATTAATCTTATATACCTATATGTATTAATCTAAACTGATCTGATGATGAAAATATGTAATATAACCATTGTTAAATTTAAACAATAAAAATATTAACTCATAAAAAATAAAAGTTTGTACTTTATTTTTTGACCAATGAAGAACACTCAAAACACTGAAAATACATAAATAAGTAAATAAAATCACAACTGACACAGAACTTACATTATGTTTGTGAGCCAAGTATTCTTTTTAATATCAGTGTCTTGTAAAAATTTTAATATATCACAAAACAGCAAAGTAAACATTACCACGAAGAGCCTACAAAGCAGCATAGTCACCTAAGGACTGGAGAGACAGCTCAGCGATCTAAGCACCTGCCTGGCTTGGTCCCCAGTACTGCTACTGCATGCTGGTCCTGGAACCCTGGGTGCACCCTGCCAGCTGGAAAGAGGGCATGATGCCACATGCCTATAATCCCTCTGCTAGGCAGGGTAAAAGAGAAGGATCACTGTGACTTGGAGCTGTGTAGCAATGCCCTGTATCAGAGAGAGAGAGAGAGAGAGAGATAGATAGATAGATAGATAGATAGATAGATAGATAGATAGATAGATTAATAAATACATAAATAAATAAATAAATAAATGATTTTTGGTTCCCCTAAGACATGTAATATGTGAGAAGCAAGACTAAGGACATTGCCTGTAAATTCAGGCAACTTACTAGGTAAGTCACTAGTAGTTGTGAAGAAAAAGGAAAGGAAATGAATTATGTTGAAATTACAGGCAGAGATACTTTATATTTCTTGAAGTACTAAAAATTCCCTCTAGTGGTTGATTGTCCTGCCCTACCCAACACACACACACACACACACACACACACACACACACACACACACACACACACGATGCCCACTGCCACTATCTGCTTTCTGTTTTGCTAAACAAGCGCTCGTCAGAGGAAACATAACACTCTGGGTTAGAGGATGAGTTTATGGTATTAAAAGCTTTCAAGTGTGTTAAAGATAGCCATGTGTCAAACTTCTGAAATGAACCTCATGAGTCACTATTAATACCTTAAAGACTTTTAAACACGAGCTTTCACTGCATATTTCTTTCTACCGAATTATCCAAAATAACACTATTATGGATAGAAATAAAAATCTGTGCAGTGCAAGCTGCCATATCATTATTATGACTTTTCAAGGTATAGTTCAATTTTGCCTCTGGTGCTGTAATCACGGGCTTAATCTGAACCGCTGAATCTTTCTCCTTCTCCATTTCTATCCTAGTGTGTCTCATTTGCTGAAAGATGAGTGTCTCATATTTCAAGGAGCACAGATGTGCCTCTGTGTCTCAGCTATAATGATGGCAAACTCCAGTAAGCAATTATTTTGTGAATGAATTCACAGAATGCCAACTCATGCTGCAAAATGAATTCATCCTTCTGTTAACAACAAACATCAGCCAAATGTCCCACCCCTCCCCCGCCTGGATAGGCATGGACACAAACACAAGATTTAGAAAAACAGTGTATTTACCAAATTCTGAAGCAGTATTCAATCATCACAATATTATACATGTTTTTTCTGAGAAAAATCCATTAGAATTTAATGTGATGCAGTCTATCACCATCTAGAACACTGTGCTATTACAATATTTCAAAGAAGCCATCTCCTTATAAAAATCATTTTGACCTCAGGAAAAGCAATTGGAAATTTCTAACTTATAAAAATTATGTATTCCTTGAGGAGCTGGGTATGTCATTATCGACCCTTTGCTTCCCACTCGTCTCAATATTTACAGCCACATACTTAAAGATCTAGAATTAGCAGCTTTACTGTATTTGAATTGTATTCTAAATTCTAAGTTGTCTACAAAGAGATAAATCAGAAATGTTTTGAGACACGATTACCTATAAAATGAGCAGTCCCTGGTTACTCAGCTACTGCCTTATTCTGGCCTCCAAGATAATCAATGTGTAATCACTCTACCTTTGTACACAGTGTCAGAAAGGAAGAAATTTCCCATCTGATATTCGAGCTCGGTCCATCTGCACTAGTGCTCTGTGGCCACCGTAAAAAATGACCACAAGCTTCACAGCTGAAAACAGGGACGTCGTGTTCTCTGCTCACTTATTCCAGCTTCTGGTGGCTCCATGTGTGTCTTGGCTGGAGGTCACTCACACGCCGTGTGTGTGTCTCTTCTCTCGGTGCCTGTCTCAAAACTGTCTCTTCCTTTCTTTCGTAAGGATATTTGTGATGCTTTGTCTCAGTTACTTTTCTCTTATTGCTGGGATGAAGTACCCAACACCCAGAATGAAGGAAGGAAAGGTTTCTTTAGTTTTACAGTTTGTGAAGGTTTCAGTCCATACTAGGCTGGCTCCAAGGCAGAGTTGCATATGGCAGAGGACAACAGTTCATGATGGCAGAAAACAGCAAAACAGCAGGCGCGAAAAAGGAAGATTGGCAGTGACAGCGGGAGCAGCAGCAAAGCTGAGCCTCTCTCCTTTCCTTATAGTACATTCAGGCCCTCCATGGCTGTAGCACTGACACCCACAATCCCAGCCTTGGATCATGAGTTAATCACAAATCTAGAAGCCGTTCCATGACTGCATGAGGCTTTGGGGGGACGAGTAAATACAAACTATCACTTGCTGTTCAGATAATCCTGGGGAAAATTTTTCCTCCCAAGAGCCTTAAATTTGTCACAGCTTTGATCACACAAGGAGCATCCACAGGTTCCAGTAATTTGATGTCATATGTTCTGTACTATTTTTCAGCCCACCATCTATCTATGTTTTTGTCCTTTTTTATTTTGTTATTTTATTTTATGTTATTTTATTTTATTTTTTGCCATCTCTGTGACTTTTTCCATCTGATTTTCTCCCCTCTCTCTGTCTCCTTCACCCTTTCCTTTGCATCTCAGCCTTCATTCTGGGGTTGTTCTCCATGTCATAGAATCACATGACAATACCATTCTAAGGGTGCCTTAACCAAGTACAAGTCTGAGTGGTTTAAGCAATAGAATATTACTTAGTGATGCTGGAGGCTAGAATCTGAATTTCAGGTGTTGACACCCTTGATTTCTACTGAAGCTCCTTCCCTTAAATTGTAGATGGGCATCTTCTGCCTATATCTTCACATGGATTTCCCTAAAATGAGTCATTGAAAAATATGGTAAATGTCAAAATTTTTCAGATTTATTACAGTAAAAGACACATTACCACCAGTTTCCCTCAAAATACTCTCCCTTGCCCTGGAAACACTTAGGTTATATTTCTTGCCATTTCCTAAAACAATTCAGGAAGTCTTCTTTCAAGGAATATTTTCAGTTGTGCTGCCTTGTCTGTCTCAAAGCTTCAAATCAATTCAAAAGGTTTACTGTAGGGCTGGCAAGAGAGCTCGGTAGAATAAGTATTTGTGTAGGCAAGCTCAGGGGTTGGGGCTTGATCCCTGGCACCACATGCCAGGCCAGTCCTGCTCCCAGGCACACTGAGCCAGAGACTGAGTCCGGACATGGTGGTGCATGCCTGTAATCCCAGCACTGGGGAGGCTCAAAAAAGGAGGATACTATGAGTTTGAGCTATGTAGTGAGACCCTACGTAAAATAATAATAATAATTTACTTTTCCTGGTCATTTTAATTTCAAAGAAACAGCTAGAAGTTACAAGATGCCACATGCAGTGAACAAGGTGGATGATGGCTCACAGCAGTGTTTTCACCAGCCTATTTCTTTTGGAATGTATTTGATTCAGGGTCTCACTACACAACTGAAACTCGTAGTATCCTCCTGTTTCAGCCCTCCCCAATGCTAGGCCCAGACTCGGTCTCTGGCTCAGCTTGCTTTGTCTGCTGAGCTATCCTCCTGGCCTGAACACTCAACTTTTTAAAAATAATATTTCCAAAGTCAGGCATGGTGGTGCATGCCTATAATCCCAGCGAATGGGAGGCTGAGGCAGGAGGATCAGTGCAAGGTTGAGACCAGCCTGGGCTACAGAAGTGAGCCCAAGGCCAGCCTGAATGGCATGGTGAGACCCTGTCTCAAAAAAACAAAAACAAAAAAAAGAAATCATATTTTCATATTTTTTATTACACTTCATAAAGAGACTCATGAGAGAGGACTTCCAGAATTTCTCTAGAAAGTGGCAAGAATGATGGACGTTATAAGAAACAGCTTTACGAAGTCAACTGCCACATTTAATATAAGGTAATTATTTTCGAATGTCCCCTTTGGGATTCCTTGTTAATAATTTAATCTTGTAATTCATATATTTTGTTGTTTTTTTATTTTATTTGATCAATCTAAAGCTATATTTGGTGTACAAATTTTATAACGATAATATAACCTCACGAAAGTGACAGCTGGAGGTATCTTGCTATTCATGCATGCCCCATGCCCAGAACAAGCACTCAATAATCATTTATTAATAAATGAGTGAGCCAACTCTTCACTGTAATGTTTTAAATTTTTTTCTACACCTGATAATTTCCTATTTGTCAGTGATGGAATAATTAGTTCTACATCAATATTGGTATGTATTTTCTTGAAATTATGAACATATACATTGAAAATATCTTTATAAACATTTAAATAAATAAGATTTTCATATATATGTAATTTTTTGAAAGACTCAGTGGTAGAGAGAGCCTAGAAAAAAAACTTGCTGTCTTCTTTTGTAAAGTCATCAGTAATTACAATAAAGCAGAAGTTTTCAAAGTGTTATTGAAGAACCTGTAGTGTTTCCAAAATCTTTTAGGATATTTGTGAGGTTGACAGCTACTTTCAAAATAGTATTAAGGCACACTTTTTCTTTTGCATTCTAGTTTCCTCATGAATATTCAGGCAAGTTTTCCAGAGGCTGCATGATGTGTAACACTATAGTATAAAGGAAGGAGCTACTAATCTGAAATTAATCTGAATATGAAAAATATTTACAAAAACATAACACAATGCCAATTTTCTCACTAGATTTTTATTTTAATTTTGTTTTGTTTTTGTATTTTAGGGAAGGGTCTGCAGCGTGTTCAGGGTTTCACTACTAGATCAGAGTCGTGGTGGTCTGCTGTTTACAGCCTCCCAAGAGCTGGGATTAAAGGCGTGTGCCACCACGCCCAGTCTCACTCAGTTTCAGTCTCAGTGCACCCTGGGGTAGGGCTGGCACAACAGGCCCAGAGATCAAACCTCAGCCCCTGTGCCTGCTTGCAGATGCTTTAATCCACTGAGCTGACCTATTTGGCCAGCCCCTTAAAGTAATTTTCATTCTAGATATTTTTTGTAAAATGTCAGTACTGATGAACATTTACTGTTGTTATGCTTTGGGGGGGGGGGGCGGTTACCGGAAACGGAACTCAAGACTTGCCCTTGCCAGGCAGAGGTTGTGCTGCTAGGCTATAACCCCAGCCAGCCTAGGATTTTGATTTTTAAAAACTTTGTTTTTTGTTTTTTTAAGTTTCAATCTGTAACATACTGATAAATGCAATGCATGTAAACAAAAACTCTTTGGGACACAGAGATAGCTCAGTGACATAAGCATCTGCCTGGTGAGCTCAAGGTCCTAAGTTTGATTTCCCATACCCAAAACAAAAAGCAAATAAACAAAACACAACCATTCTCCTTCGAAGGTCCTTTGAACCTTTAAGACTGAAAATTTCTTAAGATCAAAATGTGAAAACTGCTGAGTTAAAGGAAAGACTATCTTCCTCCACTGAGTGGGAAACCGAAACTGAAAACGTTTCTTTTCACTACTTTACTTAGTGTAGGCATAGAGAATGTTCATAGTATGGTGCCCCATTATTTACCACCTTAGTGCGCACACACACACACACACACACACACACACACACACAGAGCAATTTGAGTGATGGCTACCTTGATAGACAATCTTCACATCTATAGACATAACTCCCAAGTTTTTATTTTCTTTTAACTTTTATGCCTACTCAAAGTCCAAATCAAAATTATGTCATCTCAATTCCTACCCCTAGAAAAAATAAAATCTTTCCCTGTCTAAATTTTTTCTGGAACTCATTGCCATTTGGGGGATTTCTGACATATTCCATCAGTGGCCCTCGTATTTCTGATGCCTCTGCCCTAGGTTTCTTTACGTGAACAATTTCTCCAAGGTATGGCCTTGCTCAAGCATGGCAAATACAATTCATAACAAGTGCCCATTCTACTATGTGTTTACCAGCGGCTGGAACATTCTTTACGAAGGATTCTGAAGCTATTTCCTGGCTGACCAAGACAAATGCTGTAACTGATTAGTGGTCTACCCAAGCTACAGAAAAAGTGTTAGCTTATGTGTTTTGTCCTTGCTGACCCTGTAAAATCACGTGGAATTTCTGGGGTCAACCAGATATTGAGCAAGGCAATAAAAGTCTCTCTTATGTAAAAATAATACATAAATGTAACTACTATGATATAAAATAAAAAGTATCAGCAATAATATCTCCCTAACAATGCTTATCTCTTTAAAATATAAGCAAAAAGCTGGGCATGATGGCTCACACCTGTAATCCCAGCACTCGGGAGGCTGAGGCAGGAGGATTGGTGCGAGTTCGAGACCAGCCTGGGCTACAAAAGTGAGCTCAGGACCAGCTTCAACTGCATAGCAAGACCCCGTCTCAAAGTAAAATAAAATATAAGCATGAGGGCTGGTGAAATAGCTCAGTAAAATAAGCACTTGCCGGGGAAGCACAAGGGCCTGAGTTCAATCCCCAGTCCTGCAGAAAATAAGGTTTGCCAGGGAGATAGTTCCATGGCACAAGTGCCTGCCTGACAAGTGCAAGGCTGTGAGTCCAAACCCCAGTCCTGCAAAAAAAAATTAAAATAAAATACAAATATGCCTTCTATGGCTCAAAAAACACATAAGAATCTTGAACTATTTTAAATGCTTGCCTTAATATTGAAGTAAATCTATACATCTAAAAACAATTTTGCCTCCATGAATTTAGATGACAGCTGCTCTTCTTGATGTTGTCATTATGAGGAGCTTCCCAAGAACCTTCTTTCAGAAACCATCTTCTCAGAATGGAATCTAGGATAAATTTAAGGGACAGTAACGGTGGCTCTGGACAGCTCCCAAATGTTGCACTACTGCTGCTATCATGTGGCATCGGCTACGAGTGCTCGATTTCTTTACAATTATCTTCTGGGTGTAATTAATACTGTACATGAAGTAAGAAGAGATGAAGGTGGTGCTGAAGTTCAGGAGGAAGAGAAGGAGGAAAAGTAGAGAAGAGGCCGAGCAGGACAAAGGATGCAAGTTCTTTCTAGAGATTTGAGCTCAACCGGGTTTTTCTTTGCTCAACAGGAAGTACAGAAATTAGGAATTTCTTTAGAAAGCGTTCCTAGGACTGTCAGCCCTAGTGACACACTACAGCCATAGTAGTGGCAGAAGCTGGCAACATATTCCCTTAAATCACACTTTGTTGATGAAATCCTTTTTGAGGTCCTCTGAGGATGGTCTCAGCAATGACAAGAACACGAACACGCTCCTTTTTGGATGCATCTTTTTGTCATTTTGCCTGAGAGTCATACTGAAGAGAAATATACACGGGACTGCAAGTGATGCCTGGAGCTAATAAGTCTGGCTCTAACTACAGCATGGTGAAGGAATTTTGAGGAAAAATAGAAGAGGCTAATATAGTTTGTTCCCTTGGAAACAATAAACTACATTTTGCTTTAGGGAAATACAAATATATACAGCACAACATTCATAAAGATATGGCTCTAAAATGAAAATCTAACAACATAGACACAAATAACACTAGTGAGGAATAAGTGGAGCTGTGAATAGGAAGAGCTAATTTTATAGTTTAAAAAGTGTTTATATGTACTTAACTCCATAGGCCAGACTGCACAGATAATATTTAAAATGATAAAAATGATCAGGGTTCAGCCCCAGCAGCACGTGTCTTGCGGCAACCAGAGCTCCGGGAGGGCTGAGCCGGCCAGAGATGAGGGTGTGGCGCATGCCTGTAAGCCCAGCACTGGGGAGGCTGAAAACAGGAGGATCACTAAGAGTCCAAGCTGCACAGTGAGACCCCGTACCAAACACATAAAAATATTTTTTTGAAATGGTAAAATGATGTGAACCAAAAGGGATTCTGGTCACTGTTTTCTTAGTGAAGGCTACAGATGACAATGAAGAGAATCTTGCTCCTCACTCTTCTAAAAAACCTGAAAATCAGGAGA
>PVJA010021571.1:0-35399 GCA_004027025.1 Myocastor coypus | reverse complement strand
TCAGAGGTGTCCCAAATTTCCTGGTCAAGGAGATTATGGGACCTTAGAGGAAAGGGATGAATGAACTGTGGTGCGTCTAAGGAGAGTCACCCAGAGAAAAACATTCTCTCAGGCTTTCACAGAAAGCAAAATGGCCAAGCAATGGCTGTGACTTGTCCCAAAGGCTGACACTTACAACAGTTCTACAAAGTACTGCCTATGGTCCCAAACTTAATCCTGAGGGGATTTGACCCTGGAAGATACAAAAACAAAAAAAATGGATGTTTTGTTATACAGGTCTTGCTTCGACTTGCTCTTAACCACCCAGCAGGAAAAAAAAAAAATGCTTAATTACAATGCGTGAAACAGAGCTAGATTGGTGAGACGATGTTTAGGAGGCTTAGATTCAATAGCCTCCAACATCACAAGCTTCACTGCTGGCCCACTGCAATTGCAGAACATTTGACTGTATATGTACCTTCTTCCTCTTAGTCCAAAGAGAAGTATATTCTTTTCCTTTTTTTTTTTTTTTTTCTAAGCAACATCAATAGGGAGGTGGGTCATGCCCACACACTGTACTCTGTAGAACGATTGTGAGGACAATATGCAATATGTCAACTTTCAAAGAAAAGAAAGGGGAAAAGAAAAAAATAATAATAATGTTGATTTGGAAGGGTTAATGTTTAATTGTTTAATCAAGCTTATATACCTATATGTATTAATCTAAACTGATCTGATGATGAAAATATGTAATATAACTCGTGTTAAATTTAAACAATAAAAAAGAAAAAAAAAACAAAACTATGAGGGCCCGGCAGGATGGCTCAATGGTCTAAAGCACCCGCTTGGGAAAGCTTAGGTGGCTGCAGGGACCGCAGTTCGATGGATCTCCTCCGGCACCACATGCTGTGCCAGCCCTGCCCTCACAGCAGGCTGAGCCGGCCATAAAAATAAATAAATAAACAAACAAAAGTTCTTTAAAAAACATAAATAAAAATAAACTATGAGCTTCTCAATGTAGAACATAGGTTTTTCATCTTAGCTCCAAGGATCACCTGGGCTAGTGCTGGTTCAAAGCGATGCGTAGCAAACATTCATGGAAAACTAAAGCGAAGGTTTTTAATAATACACTGCCATTAAACTGTGGAAAAAATAGCATGTGGAATCTGTCCTACTCTTTAGGAAATTGACACAAAAAAGAAAGCAGTACTAGTATGAAAAACAACTGAATGTAAAGTATAAAATATAACCAAGTGCTATCACATAGCAAAACAAATTAGTACAAAGAGACCTTTACATTTATTTCATTATTTCTTTTGCATTTTCAGATCATTAATCCCACCTATTCCCTTTTTGTTTCTAGGTGCCCAACTAGCTTTTCACCTGCAATAAAATGTCATAATACAGAAAATGCTAGATTTCTTAGTTCACTTACTATAGAAATGTCACTCCTTTGAGAATTACATAAATATAAAAATGTCTCACTATACATGCAACAAGAGCAAAACACACAGCATATCCTTCAATGCTGACCCTTGATCTAAATTCGAGTTTAAGGAAAAAGCACTGCTACTAAAGATTTCAGGATTTTTAGATTTTAATGCAAATATAGTTTATTTCTGAGACAAAATTTTTTTTAAATTTTCCTTAAGGTATAACATTGCCTTTTTTTCTTTTTAGAGACCCAAGTGACACAAACCCTCCACCATGTTTCCCCCTCAGTGTAGCAGGTCGCGTCTTGCTGGACAGTTCAGCTTGAGTCCATTCAGCAAACCTCTCTGCCAAGCGCTAAGCCCCAGGGGATAAATCATAGCCTACCATAAGGAGGAAGAACTTCCTCTAAGTTTATTCCTTGACTACATACTGTCCTCCAACCGTATGAGTAGTGAGTACCCCCTATTATTGTTTTATGACAATTGGCTTCATACTTCTTGTTAGGTAAAGCCTTTAATTAGCTCATAACTTTATGCAATATTATATTTTGCCGGCTCAAATTACAATTATGGTTTCTGTCTCCTGAATCATGATTGTTTTACCATTTTGATCATTTCTAAATATAAATCAAATTGTACCAACACCTGCTAAAAATCTGCAGTGACTTGTGATAGCATTGACTCTAAAACATCTGCATCCAAACCAAAATCAAGTTGAGAACTCTAACCCCACAGTTTGACTACACTCAAAGATCAGCTGACCCACATAAGGATAAAGATTTTTCTCTACGTATTTGTCAGACCTAATATCTGGACAACTAACATAAAGGGTAATTTGGACACGGATTCCACCTGTTGTTTACACAGCTCACCTCCATTTACAGCTTTTGGGCTACAACACAGAAACATCCATTTAGCTCTTCACAAAGCTTCATGGCATACAATATATAGTCAGTTTCTAACTGGTGGTCAACTTATTGTACTCAGCTGAGGATTGTTGCTAGCAGCATAAATGCAGACCAAGAGAAGCTGCCAAAAAACACTATTAGAGATGTTGTTTAGAGAGGCTGTTAGAGCTGTTGGTAGCTACTAGTTCTCTTGGACTGTTCTGCTGGAGGACATTGTCACAGTGGCTTTCCCAGTGAGTCTTGGAGAAGCTTTGGTCCTCATCTTGAGCATCACTTCCTGGCTCTGGGGCGTGGGGGAAGGCGATGCATTGTTCAGCCTCATAAAGCTTGACACACTGGCTTTCCTGATGGGAGCTCAGCTTTCCTCATTGCTGCAGGAGCTCGGGACCTCACTGTTGCTGACAACGACTGTGGTACTTTTGGGAGAACTCTGGTGCTTAACTTGAGTGTTGCTTCCTAGTTCTAGTTCAGATCACTCAGCCTGTAGCACAGACCCTTCATCCCGCTGGCATGGACTTCTAGCTTCCACCACTGATCTTTGGGCCTTTCCAGCAGAGATCCATGAAGCAGACCTGCATGAGACTGCCATGGGCTCTAGGCCTCCAGCTGGACTGGTGGGAGGCATTGTTAGGAGCTCTAGCCCCTGAGCTGGATTCTTTAGTTTTTAGTGTGTGGACAGTTTTCCTGTACTTATTGAATATCATTCATTGGGTAATTCACTATAAAATATTTTAGAATGTGTCCTGTACAATATTGTATACCTTGCAAAAACAAAACAAAACAAAAACCCCAAACCATGATACAGGGGTAAAACAAACCCAGCCACTACAGTGCACAGTTTCTTTTATCTTTCTAGTTCAATACAAAGGCCTTCATCACATTTTGTCAAATGAGATGAAGTATACCATGAGGATTCAAGATGTGCTGGAGGCAAACATTTCTCATCACTTAACTTTTCTTAGAAACAGTTGGCTCTACCTGCTTCACTTTAAAGGACCTGCAGTCTCGTGGCAGTGGATGTAGTCTCAGGCTCCCCATCTTGCTCTCTTCCCCACAGACATCAGCAAGAGCCCAGTTCATCACATTCTTAATAGCACTCTTCAGATTTATCTGTCAGGGCAAAGGATACAGATTAAAAATGAAACAACCATTTTGCTTGCTCGACAAGGGGAGACCCGGCCTGCCAAATTTCCATCCCTATCACTGGAGAACAGGACTTTAGGAAATAAATAATGAATAGTTTTTAACCTAGGGTCAACTTGCCTGGAACATTTCATGGGTTCTTATCTTACTGCAACAATTATTCCAGTTAATAGGTTAAGGGATATATATATATATATATATATATATATATATATATATATATATATGATTACAGTAATCCCTTCACACTGATGTTCAGTACTTCGTTGCAATGCAGAGCACACATATTTAAGGATTAACTTCCTCTCTCCTTACTTACACCCTTAGAGTAATACCACTTCCTGTTATCTTCTCTTGCGGAATAGAAATGAAGAATAGCTATAGTAGGGGAGTTATTACAATCAGGCTCTTTTATATCTTTAAGGCAATTACAAGCAAAGACAAGAGTGCCTAATGCACAGCATTCCCAGAATTTGTCATATCGGCGTCTCATCTAGCCAAGCTATGTTAACATCCAGATGTCACCCTATTGAAAGGTGTTAAATAGAATAAACCTCAAGCCAGTAGTACTTCTTCCATGTTTTATTTTGGGGACTTCCAAAATTTAAACTATTATATATTTTGTCTTTAAATCATTCTGGGCTTCAGTGGCTTAGGAAATAATGTCCAGTCTTTGTGATTTCTTAGGGTTTAATAATAATAAAAAAACCACAAAAATATCTTCTGTTCATTTAACAAGCATTTATATACTGTTGATTGTGTGATTTTCAAGCACCAACTCACTTAATTCTCTGTATGTTCTCCACAAAGGCAACAACCTTCACTACACATTTGTCAAGATTAACTGTTGCCTAATCCTAGTGAAACAGCGAAAAATGTCACTCCTTTTGGGATTGATTGTGTATAATCAAATGACACGTTGCTAAAAATTAGCACACATATACAAGAAGAAGGTATTATGCTGAGTCATAAAGTTTGCCTAGGAAGACAAGAAAAAATCTGAAGTTAATGTCTCTCTGGACTCATACTGTCTGGGAGACGTTGGAGATGGGGATCTAGAATGATTACCCTTGCTGTAAAGATGCTGCCAATCTTATTCATTCTATACATCCTTGTGGATGCTTTTGATGTCTCTGTGAAAGATAACCAGAAACACAAGGAGTAGAAAGTCTATTATAGTTTATATTTCTATGTTCTCTCCAAACCTCCTATGCTTACAGATGAGGCTTTGAGGAGGTGACTGGGTCATGAGGCCATGATTTTCACTGGGGGATTAGACCACTGATGAGCTTATAGATAAACAATGCTGAGAAGCGAAGCTTAGCTAGAGGTAGACCTTAGAGAGCATGGCCCAGAAGAGTGCACCTTCCTCCCTTGCTGCCCCACCTCTCTGTTTGCTCCCTGGTGCCACCCAGTGGGCTCATTCTCCTCCATCAGGCCCCTCTGCCATGCTGCCCCGCTTTGGAGCCAGAAGACTGTGAACTGACACCTCAGAAAACATCAAGCCAAATGGACTTTTCCTTCCTCACTTTGTAGATATTGAATATTTTTTCCCACCAATAGGGAAAGTTATTAAGACTTAGCCTGTGTCACTTGGTGTTTCTCTGGCTTTGCCGATGTGGATACTGAGGTGTGTTGGGCACTGGCAGTGTACCCAGAAAGCCCCAGGGAAGGGCAGAGCACCCAGCCCTTGGGCATGAGCAGAAGACCTCTACTCTCATGCATGAGGGAATATGTGTAAGTAGCAGAGGAGAGAAGGAAATTCATTCAGTATTTCCCTCAAAATGCTTGTGTGGGCCATGACAGTTATAAGCCAAAGGCAAGAAGCACACTTTTATGAGGCGGGGAGTATGAGGGATCTAACTCAGGACCTTGCTCTTGCCAGGTAGCCACTTATTCCACTGAGCTATCTTCCTGGCCCATGAAGCACACATTAATCACCCCTAGAATCTCAGTCTTTTACCAGCATCTGGTATAGGACAATAATAACTACATTTTAAACTGAACCAAACTAAGATTTGGTAACTGTTGCTTTCCTAACTTATTGAGGGTGCCAAAAACTAGAAAACCATAGAAAATAAAACAATAAGTTTTTAGATATTAGTAATTTCCCTTGACTTCAAAAGTAAATAACTTTTTTCTCTATTCTTGATGTATGGACAAAGCTAAAACATGAATTTAAGCTTTGTTTTATAAAATCAATTTTCAGAGTGTTTTGAAAAATCTGTAAAACAAGATCTCTGAAGCCACAGAGGTGGAAGAAAGTAGAGATTAGGAGGCAGACCTTACACCCTGGATGTGTTTCGTACATTTGTTCTAGACATTCAACAGCTCAGAAAGGGAAAGTCAAAATGTCAAATCAATAAAGTTTCTATCATGTTTTGTCACTATGGATCTTCAGAATAATTTGGTATTTCTGTTTTTGCAGCCTGTCCATTTCAAGCAAATGGGTATGATTCTGATCATCTTGACCTATGAGGCTTTTCACCAGAAAACTCCCATTGGCTTCAGAGAAGTCATCTTCTCCCAACATACAATGAGCTTAAGAGTAAACATTCTTTTGGCAGCTCATAAAGATTAAGAATGTTTAGAGTCTCCACCTTGTTCACTACCTGGGTCAGCACATAGGGGGCACTGCAGGGTACCTCACAGCACATGGAGAGGAGCCTACACAGGGAGGGGTGACATTTCTAGCTTCACAGTGGCCCTGCTGCATCTTTGCAAGTGCCATTCCGCCAGGCAGGAAATCAGCCCTCGAGGCATGCACTGAATTTCTTCCAGACAAAGAATACTTGAATGTGCTGCCCTGGTAACACTAGCTGACCCTGCGAAGCTGCCTTTCTTCATTAATACCAGTTCCTGAGCACTGTCAGCTAATACAATCCACTCTCCAGAGACATGCTCCATCACTCCTTATTTGGCTTCAAGAATCTTGATTGCAACCCAGACATTCAGAACTTAACAGAATGGGGAGACAGAGGAGCAGAGCAGAACTGGGGAGAAGCAGGCCAGGATGAGATAGGTGGTGGTTGGGGACGGGAAACAACAGATGCACTGACTGAGGAAGGATGAGCAGACACCCAGCACAACACAAATAACGAGGAAAGCTACGGGCATGCACAAGAGACAAAATAGCTGTTATAAGGCAACGACAAAATATAGACGGGGAAAGCAGAGGCTGGCTGGAAATGACATTTTTCATAGCAGAACTCATTACTCTCCTTTCAGACACGTGTGATAGGCTTCTAGTGCCACTGAAGTGGTATGCCTCCTATTCTAAGGGCTGACAATGGCTATTTCCTGACAGACTCTTGCTGAGAGGAGTAAAGGCATGGGTTCTGCCAGCAGATGAACTGAAAGGCGCAGAGCACAGCTTTCAAATTGGAGAATGATTTCGGAGAAGGAAAGCTGTTATCCAAGGAGAAAGACGGATGGCTCCTCCTCACGGAGGCAGCACACATTCAGAGCTGACTGCAAAGAAGAATTGTCTGATAAAATGTTTGAGGGAAATAATTTGAGGGTAATGGAGAGAAAATAAAGGCTTTTATCCATATCACCACGCCTGTGCTTGCTCATTAAGTCCCCTTTTCATCTGTTCGCCTCATTCTTCTTTGTGCCTCTTTTTTTTTTTTTTTTTTTTTTTTTTTTTTTTTTTTTTTTTTTTTTTTTTTTTTTTTTTTTTTTTTTTTCTTTTTGGCGTGGAAAAAAAGAAACATAAAGGCTTACCACACTACTGCAGAAAGAAAAAAAAATGGTGAGTAATTTCCATAACATTATATCAGGAAAAATTAAATTTGGTGTTATAAATCTTTTCTGTTCATAGAATATGATGCCAATTTAAAGAACAACTGCTTAGTGCTTCCTACTTTATCATGTGTGAGTTTAATTAATCACAATGGAATCCTGTTCAAACTATTTTCCAACCCAACAGGCAATTGTTTCCTATAGCATGATGTTTCCTTCTAACTAAGGACAGCACTAAACTGGAGAAAGCATTAAAACCCTGATGTGCATCATAATGAACTCCATGCAAAGTAGTTATATTAATGTAATGGAGTTGAGATCTTAATTGCACTCGTGTTTATATTTGTAACCTGCTTCTTAAAAGCCTTTTTATTTTACTAAATGATTCGAACAATAAGGCAGGAGAGGTTACATGGCCTGCTAAATAGAGATGGGTTTCACCACACTAAAGGAGAAAAAAATGAATCTGGGGGGAAGGACTGGCTAATTTAATTTTGCAAAGTAGGTTTTATTCTCAGTTGATAATGGCTAAAATTGCTCTGCAAAAGCAATCTTTCCAGAGTCACAAAATGTTCCCTGGATGCATAGAAGGCACCATATCCAAGAGCCCTTTCTGTTCCTCCCAATGCCAACAATTAGCTGCCACTGAAAAGCCTCCAGCTTGAGAGCTGAATCCTGTGCAAAGCAATTTAGGCAGGTGCATTCTCTGGCCTTTGATTTGCAAAGGCTCATAGAAGGTAAGATGGTTTCCAACAGAACCTAGCATAGGACCGATTTCCCCAATAGCATGTAGAAGAGAAATCCCCACAGAAGGCTCCTGCAGAATAAGCATTCAATTAGCACTTACGACTGGATGAATGAACAAATCTGCCAGGGTTTTTAGACTGAGGATAGCGACCCTTCCTTCTCCACTGTTTTTCCAGTCCCTGTTCATGAAACATGAACCAAGAGGAAATACCACATATTAATCCTAATTAAAACTCATTTGCATAAACAAATATGACTCACCCCACAGCCCAGCCAGGATTCACCCTGCCTTGTGTTGGCTGTTCTCTCAGAATGAATACTACTCACCAATCCCATGGTCCCCTTGCAAGAAGTCTCTCTCAGGTCTCAGGACTTAGCACTTTTCTGGGGGAATGAGTTAGTTTGTTATATGTATCACAAAAACTGATCTGATACTTTTGGGCTACAGAGGAGCTCATAAAAATATATGCTGTAATCACCGTCCAGCACTCATGCTATGCACTAATCCCTGATGTAATCAATCTTACCAATTAACTTTAGGCCTTTTTTGTTGGTGGTACTGAAGATAGAACTTGGGACCTTGTGCATGCCAGGCAGGCACATATGCTGCTGAGCTGTCTCCCCAGCCCCCCAATTCATTTTAAATGATCATCGTAATTATATATACTATAAAATGGAGTACGGTGTGAAATTCAATACTCATATAAATATGCTAAAATCAAATCAGGGTGATTAACATTTTCATCCATCGCTGCCTTGTGCTTGAAAGTATGAACTCCTCTCTCCTAGCTGTTCATAAAATATACAGTAAATGATTATAAACCTACTAGTTGCTGATAGTCTGTAGCGGTAGTGGTAAACCTATGACACACCTTTTTTTTTCTTTTAAGACAGAAGATGTTAATATATGAGCTGTATTTTCTAAATTAAAATCACAGTATTTAAGTGTAATGGTAGTGTTGATACTTTGCAATAAATTGATGGGCTTCGGATTGCAGTTTTGTACTCGGTCTCCGAAGGGTTTGCCATCTCTGGCCTGCAGTCACTGTACTATGCTGCCGAGTGTAAGAACTTTTTCACCCTAACTGTATTTTGTTGCCTATTACCCAACCTCCTTCTCTGGCTCACTTCCTTTCCCCTTCCTAGCCCATGGCGACTGCTATTCTTTCTCTTCCCATGAGTACAACTATCT
Organism: Myocastor coypus; assembly: GCA_004027025.1. NCBI lineage: Eukaryota > Metazoa > Chordata > Mammalia > Rodentia > Myocastoridae > Myocastor > Myocastor coypus. The sequence continues at coordinate 26,253 of PVJA010021571.1, read as the reverse complement.
CAGTTTCAACATGTGAAGAAGATCATGTAGTGTTTGTCTCTTCATCTGAGGATAGTGACACGGCCATCATAGAATGAAGAGATGAGATAACATCTCTGCTGAGGCCTGCATGACTCCAGAGAAGTTCTTCCCAGAGTTGGCTAAAAGAGTTACCATTATTTGTTAATGGCAACCTAAATCTGGCTGCTCCTGTCCCTTCCATGAGAATGCTTTGCCCCTCTGTTACCAGCCTCACCATGAGTCCGGCGCATCCAGCTGCAACTCCTTCACCATTTCTTTCAATCAGCAAATACCAAGGTTCTGGTAGATCCATGGACTTTTGTACCCTGAGAACAACCGGTCACCTCAGATCCCCACCTGTACCTCCATTTTGTCTCTTGCTCTTTCTTTGCACTGTGAGCCGTAACACTTGGCAGCAGACTGAAGGGTCACAGCAGGGGTGACTGATAAGTGGAAAGGGTCTCTGAGAGTGGAACAAGACCACTCACCTCATGGAAGGGGATCCAGAGGAGGAAGGATCTTAGGACTGCCTATCCTCTTCGAGGACATACTCCCAGTGACTTAAAGACCTCCACTAGGCCTCGCATCTGACAGGTTCCACCCTCCTATTGCCCTTGAGAATCAATAGCACAGTCCACCATCAGCTCCTGCTTTTGTGAATGTATATACACAGCCTCAGCAAGATCACTAACTGCACTAAGAGCCAGTTTAAGTGAGTCATCTTATATAGTCTGCTCTGCTCATAAGTGACCATGACCACACTGGGGTCTGGACAGGGCTACGTGGCATCCTCCACATCCTACTACACTCTTGCCAGGACATGTTGAATCACCACACATCCAAAAACAATAGGACTGGTTGACCACGGACTGGAACCCCTACAGTTGGGAGCCACACTAAATTTCTTTTCTTTCCTTTCTTTTCTTTTCTTTTCTTTTCTTTTCTTTTCTTTTCTTTTCCCTTCCTTTCCTCTCCTCTCCTTCCTTCCTTCTTTCTTTCTTTCTTTTTTTTCCTTTTTTTTTTTTTGCATTTCAGAGAAGGATCTACAGGGTGTTCAGGGTCTCACTACTAGATCAGACACATAGTCATCTGCCTGTTTACAGCCTCCCAAGAACTGGGATTACAGGCACGAGCCACCATGCCCAGTCTCAATTGCCATCTCAGTGTGTCCCAGGGGACACTGCAGGCCCGGGGACTGAACCCGCAGCCCCTGTATTAAAGCACTTGCTTTCAGGTGCTTTAATCTGCTGAGCTATTTGGCCAGCCCTTCTTGTTGTTCATAAGTTGTTTCTGACATTTGTTATATTAAAGAAAAGTTAATTATAATAGCCACAAATCCTAGCCAGGGGAATTACTGCCAATTTCAACAAAAATTCAACATTGCTCTGGATCTTGAAAGTGAGAAGAGAAAGCATCCCAAGCAGAGGCAGTGTGTGCAAATGGCACAACGCGACGTGTCATTTCTGAAGTGTAATGAAAGGAATAACTGGGATGAAGGAAATGAGGAAAGAAAGAAGAGGAATATCTATATTTCTGTCTATGTCTATATATCAAATCTGTAGAGATATTAGCTTAGACAACAGTACTGCTAATTTCTATTGGTCTACTGAAGGCATCAGTTTTTACTCTTTTAAATTTTTGGCCAACCTTGCAGGATTACATCTAGTAATCTGAACAACTAATCTGAAGACAACAACATGCAATATAATAATAATTGTTGAATTCTTAATATTTTGTTTAATGAAATTTTGTATCTTTTAAAACTATATTTGTATTCTCTTTAAAAAATAAAAATAGCATAACATGACGAGAAACTTTTTTTTTAGTACTGGGTATCCTTTCAGGGTCTTTATGCTGCGGTACATCCCTAGTCTTTTTAACTTTTTTTTTTTTTTTTTTTCCCCCGCAGCGTCTTAAGTTGCTAACTTGCTCAGGTTGGGTTTGAACTCATGATCTGCATCATCCCACAGTGCTGGGATAACAGGTATGAATCACTACTCCAATCTGGAAAAGCCTGTTTGATATAGTGGTATGCCTGGAGATGAGCAGGAGAAAAAGCAGGGCAAAAGGTATGAGAGATGGACCACAGATTTCAGACTGTCCAGAATAAAAAATTTAAAAAGAATTGGGTTTAGAGACTTATCCCAGGCAGAGAAGTCAGCAGCAGCTTCAAGATGAGAAAATCAAGCCTGGCATGGTGATGCACAGTGGGTAAAGGAGCACCCAGGAGCCTCAGGCAGGACACTGCCAAGACTCTGAGGCCACTCTCTGCAGTGGGTTCCAGATAAGCCTGGACTATATGGCAAGATCCTATCAAAAAAAAAAAGAAGTAAAACCCTATGGTAAACTTCAGTTTTTCTAAAGAAGTCTATTTGGATTAAAATTAAACGAGACTACAGAGAAAGAGGAGATAAAAAGACTGCTGTTTAGTAAGAAATGTGGAGGACAAGGGTCAGCAGAACACAGGGTTCCTTCAGTGAGGGGATGGTGGCACTGAGCAGGGCGTGAAGAACCGAACTGATGTCAATAACCAAAATTCAGGCTAGAAGATGAAGAAGACCTAGGAATGTGGTAGAGAAGAGATAGCTAAAAATATAGATCTGGAGCCTGGCCAAGGCACTAAGACAAGGCAATTAGATTTTACATTTTATGGACTATAAATAGCACCTACAGAATCAGAAAGAAGTTCAGAACATGACCAGAAATAGTACAGACAAAAGAAAACAAGGCAGGCTACAAATCAGGATTCACAGTAATTTTATCCCGGGGGTAACTCGGTCTCTTTTGCTGGGCTTTACATATAGACTATGTTTTTGGATAGCTTAGTCATTTTTTTCAGGATGAGCTCTCAGCTAGATACACAGAGCTCTTTCAAATAAGTTCGGCTAGCTCTCTCAGGCTAGGCATGAGGCTTCTTCAAAGAGGGTTCAGGTATCTAGACTTCTTAAGTGTTGTTGAAAAAGTGCCATACAAGAGCCAAAGGATACCTTTGAGTACCTGGGGAAAACCATGTAGTACCCCTCCAGGAACCAATGTTGCATTTGTAAAAGGCATATGGTTAGGGAACAGGACTGTGTTTTAATACCAAGTGTTGTTTTAAGGCCATTTAAAACACACTAGAAATTAGGAGCACTGCTTTGAGAAATCAGAAATGTGAAGAGCTAGGCCGATGTCCTGAAAGTCTACACAAAAAGGTTGGAAACTGCCAGCTAGATTTAGGTGTAGGTAAATGGCATAGCGGTCAGGATGCTGCAGTGTTGAAGAATTCTGAGAAGAAAGAGGCGGACAAAGGAGATGAGCAGGGACAAGGCAAGTCCTGGAAACACAACAGAAGTGCGGGGGGGTGGGGGGCAGTCAGTAGGAGACCAAATTGATGTTCCAAGAGTAAAAGAAAGGCCCAAGCTCACTAAAAATGCCCCTGAAAGAAGTCAGTGACCAGAGAGTGATGAGAGAAAGATCAAGGGCAGACAAAATTTCTTTGGGTCAAGGGTGGAGATGAAACAGTTGAGGAGAAAATAAAGGTTGTTATTGAATCAATACAATTTTGACCTGATGAACAGACTTGAAAATAAGAAGCTCTGAGCTCAAATATAGCTTCTGGTACCTGTGCCACATACCAAGGGCAAGCATATCCATTTATTTGGGTTTCCATTTTCACTCTTGTAATATGGGAATAATAATTTCCGTCTTTCTAGGCTGTTTGAAAAGTCAATAAACAATGAACACCAGGGTACCAAGCTGTCCATGTTGTAAACACTAAATAAATATTTTTAAGTATGAAAACAATAGATATATGAATAAAGGCCAGATGGTAGAAAACTTTGTTTTCAACTGATATTCATAAAAACCGTCAAGACGATTCATCAGAAAACTAAGGAGGAAAGCAATGAGACATAATCTATATCTGTTCTAGGTTGAGAAAAAGTGTTATCCTCTAATGCCTCTGTCATTGTCATCTTTACCAAATGGGGCTAGGTGTTTAGGATGGGATGCAACCTAATATGATCCTCGTAGAAAATGGGAAATCTGCAAACAGTTATGCTTAGAGAAAAACTGGTTGAATACTTCAGGAGCAGAGGCAAAGGTGGAGGGCATGCACCCACAACCAGGAGCCTCTGGGACTCAAGGGCCACTAGCAGGAAGTAGAAGCAGCAAAGTGCTCTCTTTTAGGGACGTCAGAGGGTGTACAGCCCTGTCAGCACCTTAATTGTGGACCCCATTTTCAAAGCTGTGAGGTAACAAATGTCAGTCACTTCAAGGCCCTCGGTTTCTGGTACTTTGTTTTGGTTGCCCTGGACAACTTACTGAAACAGAGCTAGAGAGAGAGAGAAGTGGGACTCCACAGCACGTACCTGCGACCAGCAGACTCAGCAACAGCACAGGTATACCTCGCCGTCCTGCAGTGGCACTGCCACAGTCCTCTGACTGTAGCCAGTCTCATGCTAATGGCCAGATGTCTTCGGGATAAGTGTAGAAGGGTGAAGGCCCAATGGAAAGGAAAGGCCAGGCGAGAAGGAGCCACCGCTGCACAGAGCAACTGTGCGCAAGAAAGAAATCTATTCTACGTCTGACTACAGAGAAGTGGCCTTGCAGACCAATGAGGAGTGAATCGAATATGGAATATGCTGTCCCAAGTTTCCTTTTAAAATGAAAAATCAGGGCTGTGGAGATAGCTCGGTGGTCTAAGCGCCTGCCTGACAAGCACAGACAAGGATATGATCCCTGTTACCACATGCCAGAACTCTGTGCTCACTGTGTGGGCTCCGAAAACCATCATGGTGGTACACACTTATAATCCCTGTGCTGAGGAGCCTGAGACAGGAGGGTCATTATGAGTCGGAGCTGCGTAGTGAGACCTGTTACCAAACCATGCAATCAATCAATCGACAAATAAAAGTTTTAATTTTTTAAAAAGAAATTCATGGCATTCACATTATTTTGGCAGCAAACTGAAAGTAGAGGGCTGGGGCTATAGCTCAGTAATTTAAGCACCTGCCTGTCAAGGGCAAGGTCCTAAATTCAATCCCCTCCAGCCCTGGTAATGAAAAAAAAAAAAAGGCAAAACAAAAAGCCCAGAAGCATTTATATCACATTTAACTAGGAAATTTTTACAACGTTGAGAAATAAATACTGATATAAGAAGAATATTTGAAAACTCAGTAAAGATGAAATTAAATTTTTACAATTCTTTGAGAATGGGCTTGCCTATTATAAGGGAAAGGGGAAAGGGAACCTACTTTATGTCACTGCTCTTGGTGAAAGGCTCTTGCCAAGCGTGGACCACTTCCCTCACTCTTCTCGGTGGCTCTGCTTTACAAGAGAAGAAACTGAGGCTCAGAGAAGTGAGAAGATGGTGTGAGCTAGGAAAACCCCAGGCTGTGGGTTAAACCCCAGTATGCCTGACTTCAAAGGCATGTTCTCTTCCCCACCTGTCATGGACCTACAAGTGCACACAGCAGAATTAAGTCTCTCAGGGACTTTAAATGCCACAGAAATGGGCAGATATAGTTAAAGGGTAACTCAGAGGGGCTCACCTCAGCAACTCGTAGCATAGCTGGGGTACTTGCTCAGCTGCCAGCCTTCTTAAATCTCTCTCTCTCTCTCTCTCTCTCTCTGTCTCTCTCTCTCTCCCCCTCCCTTCCCCCCTCCCTCCCTTCCCTCCCTCCTTGAACTCTCACTGGGATTGTGCATGTCTGTGTGACATTCAGGGGACACCTGGACTCCATTGGAATTGTTCCATTGCAGAGAGATAAAAGCCCAAGGACCTGGCTCCACTCCCTGAAGACCTCCATCCCCACCCCTTCCAGGTGCATGCTCCCCACTTCCTGAAGTAGCTCATTACAATCAAGGACTGAATAGTAAAACAGAAATTAAATTGACACTTTGAAGCATTAATCTAAGCACAAATTAATATTCATCAACATCTGCTATTTGTTCAGGTGAATATTGAGCTGAAACAAAAAAAAAAAAAAAATAGCATTCTTCCTACCCAGAGACAAGACAGCATGCACTGAAGAAAATGGCCTCAGCAGGTCTACTGTGTACAGCTACAAGAAAAGGCTGGCTCCCCGCAGAGACATCACAGATAGAGCTCCCAAAGGAATGCTGAGTATTTGTCAATACATCATTTTTATTTGGTCATGGTTTTCCTAACCCGCAAGATGTTACTGTTCTTTCTTGGAAGGCAAGGTGTAAGAAGCTAGATGATGTTTATTCCATCTCAGCTCTTGGCAGCCAACACTGCCCTGTTGTCTGTTGTTTGGTCATCATCATCTAGGTAGGAAAAATTTTGTTGCTGGAAAATTACCAGCTAAATTTCAAAGTGTGTGTAGAGACAAGTTTGCAAGGGGAAAAGACAGAGCAGTGTAACCATAGCAATAGGCATAACTCTACAGCGACCGAGAATGAAACAATCACACACTGAAACTCTGTACTGTTACAACCCAGGGGGTGTCTGATGGTATAACACAGAAAGTATCATGGAGTCAATAACCTATTTGACACAAGGGACTATTTTTGAGGTCATAACCCAGCTAACAGTTACTGTTTTCCTGCCAAAAAGACAGAAAAACTTCTGAAAGACTTCCCATGACTACAAGCCAGGGCAGATCTGAGAGATATTTAGAAAGAATATAATCCATTCCCTGGATAAAACAATAGCTTCAAAGAGCACTCTGCAGAATGCATTGCTGTACATGTCAATATTGCTCCTCTCTCTGCCCTAGATAGTGGAAATATGGTCACTAAAATGGAAAAAAAATATAGCTAATGAAAATAAAAAGGAGGAGACTACATGTTCCACATACCTCTTGGAAGATATGCCCAATAGTGACTGAGGGGGATATGTGAATCTGGTAATCAGCTTGTGTTGGATAATGAGTATATATATATATATATATATATATATATATATATATATATATCATGGATGAATGAGAAAACAAGGACAACGTCAGAAAGTGATAACAGCAGGGCTGGCAAGGTAGCTCAGCAGACTAAGCACCTGCTTAGACAAGTACAGGGATCGGGGTTCAATCCTGGTACCAAATGCCACACTGGCCCCACCTGAGGGCATGGTGGAGGCTGAAGACAGGAGAATCATTATGAGTCTGAGCTGCGTAGTGTGGCACTGTGCCAAATGCAGAATTTAAAAACTAAATAAAAGAAAGTGATAAGAGCACTACATAGAATAAGTTGAAGCGACAGACTTTGGAGGCCTATGGTCAAGAGGTCGATCTGAGTGGGAGACCTGGAGCAGAGATCTTCATGAGAAGAAGCCTGCTCCTCTGTACAGATCTAAGGAAAGTTATCCAAAAGGCGGAGCACCGTCCTAAGAAAGGAGCACACTTAGAGAATGCAGATAGGAAGCTAAACAGGATGCCTGGAGGGAAATGGATGAAAGTGAGCGCAACCTCGGTGCACACCTATTATCTCGGAACTCAGGAGGCTAAGGCAGGAGGACCTCTGCAAGTTGGAGGCTATACTGCGTTACAGAGTGAGCTGAAGGCAAACCTGAATGGCATAGTGAAACCCTGTCTCAAAATACACACACAGACACACACACACACACACACACACACACACTCACACACACACACATACTTATGCAGAAAGAAAGAAAGAAAGAAAGAAAGAAAGAAAGAAAGAAAGAAAGAAAAATGAACAATAGAAGATAATAGTAGTCAGCAGCTGCATGTGTAGGGTTCTGCAAAGCACTAAGAAATTTTATCCTATTTTAGAGAGCAGAAGAACCTACTGGAAGCTTTAAGAAGTGTGTATGCCATTAAACGCTTTCTCTTGGGCCACATAGGAGACAGCTTCTGACATGGCCTTCAGTGATTTTCAACTCCCAATATTCACACTCTTGTGTAACCCCTCCCTGTGAATATGAGGTGCACTTAGTAACTTGCTTCTTAGCAAAGAACACAGCAGTGGTGATGCGATGTCACTGCACGACTATGTTAAAAACAGTAATCCTGTGGCTTGCCTGTTCTCTCTCTTGCTCTCCTGCCCTAACATAGCTTCCAAGGATCAAGTCACTCTACAAAGAGTTCTATACCACAAAGGGACCACCCAGCCTCTCTAGCCAATAGTTCTGGAGGGCCCTGGGCTCTTAGTCAAACAGCTCACTGGGGAATGAATTCTGCCAACTACCACTTGAATGAAAAATTAAAAGGCAAAAAAAAAGAAGAAAAATTAAAAGGCAAATGCTTCTAGAGAAAATACAGGTCCACTGCCAGAGGACCCAGCAAACCCAGGTCTGGATTCCTGAGTCACAGAGACTGAGATCATTGACATCACTGCTGCAAGTCCCTCACTCAGTTTGAGTATAATCTGTTACACAGTGGTAAATAACTAACAGGCCACTGTGTGAAAATAGATTTTAAGAAGACAAGAGTCGCAGCAGGAAAACTAGATCAGTAGTTGTGATAGTAGAAGAGCGGGAATAGGTTCAAGGTAAGCCGCGAGTAAGATACAGGTAGAGGAGATAAAGGGGGAACAGAGTCTGGAGATACTTTAATGAAAGAATTAAAACTTGAATTTTATACCGTCTTGGTGGCAAAGGATGTAAACAAAACTAACAGTGTTGACTTCAGACACAGACTATATATGTAGAAGGAAGAAACATAAGGCAAGCTTCAGGGTTGCCTCCGTTACTGTTCTCTCGCCACTGGAACAAATACCTGATACTGAAAATGAAGGAAGGGAAGTTTTATTTAGCTCACAGTTGCTGGACATTTCAGTCCACACTGAGCTGGATCCAAGGCAGAGGCACATGGCAGAGACCAGCAGTTCATGGCAGTGGAACAGCAACAATGGCGACACGCCAACAATGGCAGCAGACCGCGAGTCTGTCTCTCTGTTTCTTATATTACATTCCAGCTCTCTGCCTCAGGCCACACCCATAATTCCAGCAGTACTCAGACCATAATCCCAGCAATCCCAGTGGATCACCCATATTCCCAGTGGATCATGAGTTAATCTGAAACTCTAGAAGTCCCCACCCCATGACTACATAAGGGTTTGGGGAAACAACTAGATACAAACCATAACAAGGGCCAAGGATTAATTTTCTGTTTTAGTCACATTTAATTGCAGACTATGTTTACTAAAGCCTATGTGAGGTGATCAGATACACACATGGATAATAAGAGTTGAGAATCTGGAGTTCTGGGAAGAAACCCGAGCTGGAGGGTGGGTTTGGGACTCATGAGCTTTTGCACATGATAATTAATGCAAATAAGATGAGGCCTTTGCAAAGAATATTAGTCATATTGCTATAAAAAAGGCATCTCAAAATGCAGGAGCACAAAGCAACCATTTCATTATGTGCATAGCTTCTATGGATTAAGAATTTGACAAATGCATCAGGGAACAGCTGTCTCTGCTCCATAATGCTAGGGTCCTCAGCCAGCCTGTTGCCTAGAATATACACATGGGGTGTCTAAAAGCCTGGCTTCTTCAGAGTAGGCCATCAGTGCTGGCACCTCAGGATGTCAAGAAGTTATGCCCCAACGGAACCAGGTAGAGGCTTCATAGAATTTTATGACCTAGTGTCTACTGTTACAGATCATCTCTACTGCTGCATTCTATTGATTACAAATGAATCACTGTTAACCCAAACTTAGGGGCAGAAAATGTAGATTTAATCTTTTTTGGAAAGAATGTCAGGAGATGCCTTAAAATTGTTACAGAGTTAATATAAACAGAGAAGAGAAGGAAATTCTAAGCAGAGCTCTAAGCTACACTAACATTTAGATACTGAGCCGAGAAGTAATAAACATCAAAGGAGACTAACACAGAAATCAGTGAGGCAGGAGCAAAAAAAAAAAAAAAACTACTGGGTAATCTGAGGACATAACTACCAAAAAAAAGGAACTGTTTCTATGACCTAGGAGGTGTCATTGAGTTCAATGCTTCTGAAGAGTGGAGAACCATAGACTGACAGAAAGATGGATGTTTAGTGGGTGAAAATACTGTTGACATTGACAGAAGTAAATGCCATCACATGCTTGATGTCTTTTGTTTTTGGGACAAAATACTTGATCCCTAAAATTAATGAAGGAAATAATTATTTAGTTCATAGTAGGTGCAGGATTCAGTCCATACTCAGCTGGCTCCAAGGCAGTGTACAGGGACAGAAGGCAACATTTCTTGGCAGAGGAGAATAGCAAAAGCAAAAACAAGGCAAAAGGTGGAAAAGGAACAAGGGAGCAAGCCCGTTTCCTTCCCTTATATTGTATGCAGACGACCCGCCCCAGGACAGACGTAGCACTCACAACCATAATCCCAGCATTGTTCATAAATCAACCACAAATTCTAGAAGTGCTGCATGAGGCTTCAGGGGAACATCTAGACATAATTCATAATACTTGGGATGTAACACAGCTTAGCTTAGGTAGAAGAGACTGAGGAAAGGAAAGAGGCATGCACCTTCACTGTGTGTATATGTCTCAGTCACTTTGTAGTTTCTGGAACAAAATACCCAATGTTCACAATGTAAAGCAAGGAGGTTGATTTAGGTTCACAATTTTTAGAGGTAGTAGCTCATAGTCATCTTGCTCAGAAATAGAAACAGCATGGAGGGGCCTGAAATGGATGGAAGCTGCTCTTGTTATGGTAGGCAGGAAGGAGAGAGAGAGAGAGAGAGAGAGAGAGAGAGAGAGAGAGAGAGAGACCTAAGGAGCCCAGAAAGGATGCATACTCTTTGAACATGCTGCTATTAACTCACCTCAAACCTGGCCCTACTTCCTAACTGTAAGTCAGCTATTCATCATCAGTAGACTGATCCACTGAGGAGTAAAGAGCCCCCAGGATCCAATGTATTCTGAATGCATGAAGCTTTTGGAAGTCACTACAAATCTAAGCTAGGAATGGTAATTTTGTATACAATTTCCTTGCAAGATCCAAGGATGTCAATTGACAACAAAATATTGTAGTTAGAAGCTAATCTGGTGTATATATATATATATATATATATATATATATATATATATATATGAATATTTCTCATATTATAGAGTTTGTTGTCTATCACAGGAGGACTTTCTACCATGGTTAGAAGAATTATACCACTGTCTTAGTCACTTTTCACTCATTCCTGGGACAAATACCCAACACTCAAGACGGAGGAAGAAAAGGTTTATTTAGCTCACAGTTACTGGAGGTTTCAGTCCATATTCGGCTGGTCCAAGGCTGAGTGGAACAGAGCAGAGAGCATCCAATTCATGGCGGAGGAACAGCAACAAAATGGTAGCAGAGGCAGCAAATCAATCAGGGCAGCAGAGCAACAGCAACAGCTTTAGTCTGTCTCTGTCTCTCCTTATATTCCTATCAGGCTCTCTGCCTTAGGATATCCACCCTAGACCACACCCATAGTCCCAGCCCTACTCAGACCAATAATCCCATCAGTACTAAAACACATAATCCCAGTGACTCATGAGTCAAGTCTCAATCTATACAAGTCCCTGCCCAATTACTACATGAGGCTTTGGGGGGACAACTAGACATAAACCATAACAACCACCATAAAGCTATCTGTGGCACATTCTGCCTCTGTCTACCTGGAACAGCAGTCAGTCCAGCTCCTAGAATCACATGATACCATGGCCTCTTTCTTGCAGACTAGGATGCATCTAAAGACTTCCAGGCTCTTTCTTTCTAAATAGTGTGGCATTCAAAAGCCATACCTAGTACGCTAAGAGCAGTCAGAAAATAGCACTCTTGGGGTTCAGCTATGTGGTTTTGCCATTTTGTTATTTCATAATGTAAACAAGATCTAGCAAGTGTCATCCACAGTGAACTTTAATCATCACTGTTAAAATTTATAGTGTTCAATAATAGTTGATGCAATAGCCTCAGTGAACCATTCCTCTAGAGCAATCCTGATGCTGCCAGGGCCAGTTGCTCTGAAGGGTTTTGGCCCACCTCACACATATCATCACTGGCTGTTTTTTTCCATGCTAGGATGAAACACAAAAGAATAGGGAAGAGGTCTAAGGACACTGGTGACCTAAGTCCATGTTTGCCAGACTGGAGATTTCCAAATGGGTGCAAAGAGGTGCCACTCAAGTAAAACCAAGAGAATCCTCAGTTTGAATATACCCTTATATCAACAACTAAAATCTCATCTTTCTGAAAAGTTTCTGTACTTCAAAATAAATCACCCACAGAGTGAAAAGAAAACCCACAAACTGGGGAAATAAAATATATATCTGAGTGCCCCTCTGACAAAGGCCTTCTACTGAGGAACATATAAAGAATTTTTTTTTTTAAAAAAAAAAAAGCACCCCAAATCCAAAACTGGGCATCTGAGATGAATATAAACTTCTCAGATGGAGAAATACAAATGGCAAATACATGTGTGAAAAAATACTTAATATCATCAATCATTTGAGAAAAGCAAATTAAAACAATGCTGAGAAATCATCTCATCCCAGAAAAAAAAAAAAAATGGCTATTATCAAGAAATCAGCCCATAGCAAATGCTGGAGAGGCCGTGGTGATAAAGGAACCCTCTGACACTATTGGTAGAAATGCACACTGGTAGAACCACTATGGAAATCAAAGTGAAGATTCCCCAGAAAGCTAGGATTGGAGAGCTCATTCAACCCAGCTATTCCCCTCTTGGGCATTTCTGCAGAAGTGAAAATATACCACAGAGATTTATGTGCACCTGTGTTTATAACAGTGCAATTTGTCATAGTTAAATCTTGGAAGCAACCCAAATGCCTATAGAGGAATGGATAAGGAAAATATGGTACTTTTACAGAATGGATTGTTATTCAGCTATTAAACAGGATAAATCTGAAGCTTTTATCAGTAAAGAGATGGATATAGAGACCATTCTCTTAAGTGAAATAAATTAGACCCACATGTGCAAACACTGTATTTCATCTTTAGTGTAAGAAGCTGAAACAGAATATAAAATCTAAACAATACAATAGATACTGGTAAAAAGGAGGAAACCTGCTCCAAAGGAAGGAATTGCTGAGATAAAGAGAAGGACATGAGAGGGAGCGGAGTAAAGAGATATATCTGTGTATATGAGCAGGATGGTGCAGACAATCGTACTGTGGATTTCTGCTGATATGTGGAAAGGAACGGTGAATGATTAATTAATTTTTGTCTCCTTTCAATTCTTTTTTCCTTTTCTCCTCTTCTCAATTTCTTATTTTTTTCTTTTCTTATTTCTATTTCCAATTTTGCATTCATATATCTAGTAATATGAACAATATGAACTCATTTGAAGACAACACTAAAATACATCAAATATTGTGAAATTCATATTATTTTATTTAGTGAAAGTCTATTTCATTTATAATTTTTTGTTTTTATACTATTTTTATAGTCTCTTTAAATATAGCTCAGTGGAATAAATGCTTGCCTAGTAAGCACAAGGTCCTGAGTTCAAGCCCTGGTACCACACATATATATTTACTCTCAGGCTTTTTCCTCTCTTTTCCTTTGATGCATAAAATTTAGGAGAAATCAATCATATCAACTTCTTTTTCTTTTAGACTCCATTCACAATATGTTAAGAAATAGCTTTCTTTTTTTAGAGCAGCATATATTTATAGAAGGAAAAAAACAGACAGGGACCCAAGAGGGTGGCCCAACAATCTGTCTTTCCTGGGGATTTTTATAGAGAAAAAGCACAAGGAGCAGCAGGTGCAAGGTGGAAACATGGGAACTCGCTATGTGGGCATGAAGTGGGACAGAACTATTGTGAGTGAAGAAGATTCCAAGTATAATTATTTAACTTAAATGAATTAAATCAGGATCAAATGGGAGAAGCAAGTCACTTAGCAAGCCAATAGGAATACAGAAAGGAGGCTCTACCTGTAGGGGGTTGGGTTAGTGACTTTCTGGCTTGTCAAGGCAATCAATATCTATTTAGAATATCAATCCCTGATATTTATCTTTAGGGAGATGCATGAGTGTGTTTGTTTAGTTTTTTGTCTTAGGGCTAGCTTTCACAAACTTTGTGTTTTTGGGCCACACATTATAGTCTACACCTGTAATCTCAGCAGTAGGCAGGCTGAGGCAGGAAGATCACATAAATTTGAAGCCAGATTGGGCTATATAGTGAAACCCTATTTTTTTGAGACCCTATTTCAATAAACTTCACTAACTCATTAACTAATTAAACAAATTAACATTTGCTTTTTCCTCTTTTCCCCCTGAAACTGTTTGAAAGTACATAGGCTGTGCTTAACTATATGGAAGAAAACAGAAATTATATCCCATCCATATTATCTGACCATGGTGCAATGAAACTGGAAATAAACGACAAAAGAAACCACAAAAAAACCATAAACACATGGAAATTAAACAGCACCATCCTCAGCAACCAATGGGTTAGAGATGAAATTAAATAAAACATTAAACACCATCTACAATTTAATGAAAATTCAGACACAACTTATCAGAATTTATGGGATGCAATAAAAGCAGTTCTTACAGGGAAATTTATAGATTTGAACTCACACATTAAAAAAACCAAGCAGGAACGGATAAATACTCTAATGCTGTACCTCAATAATCTAGAAAAGGAAGAGCAAACCAAACCAAAAATGCAAAGATAGGACAAAATTATAAAGATTAGGGCAGAGATTAATTCAGTCAAGATGAAGAAAACAATGCAAGGAATTGATGAATCAAAAAGATAATTTGTAAAAAAAATTAAATACAATTGATAAGCCCCTAGCTAACCTTACCAAAAGAGGAAATAAAAAAACTCTAAGCAATAAGGAATGAAAAAAGGTGAAATTACCACAGAACAAGGAAAGATTCAAAAGAGCATTAATAGCTACTTTGTGAATCTTTTATTCTCACAGAATTAAAGACACAGATGAAATGGACAGATTTCTAGAAAGGTACAAACTACCAAAACTGAATCAAGAAGATATAAGAGCTCTCAGCAACCCAATAACAGCCAATGGAATGCAAAAATGTAAAAAATACACCTACCAACAAAGAAAAGTCCAGTGGATTCACCACTGAATTATTCAAGAAATTTAGAGATGATGTAATCCAAATACTCCTCAAACTCTTCGATGAAACTCAAATGTAAACAGTCTTCCCAAAATCATTCCTACAAGGAAGGATTGTATTGATAACCAAACCAGAGAAGGATGCAACTAAAAAAGAGAACTACAGGACAATCTCTCTCATGAGCATGGATGCAAAAACCCTCAATAAAATATTTGCAAATAGAATACAACAAATCATTAAGGAGATTGTACACCATGATCAGCTAGGATTCATCCCAAAGATGCAAGGATGGTTCAACATGTGCAAATCTATAAATGTAGTATACTATATCAATAGAGCTAAATCCGAACACCACAAGATCATCTCAACTGATGCAGAAAAGGCTTTTGACAAAGTCCAACAAAAGCCTCATGTAGTCATGAGGGGACTTCTGGAATTTGTAGTTGATTATTATGGGAATGGGTGCTGCACCTCCCCTGGGGCTGGTGATTTGCATTTCAATGTAAGGAAGGAAGAAAAGTAAGTTGCCTTGAGCTGCTCTGCTATTCCCTGTTCTTGCTCTTAGCTGCCACCATGAAAGGTTGCCCTCTGCCAGGTGCCACTCTGCTGCCTTAGAGTTAGCTTAATATGGACTGAAACCTCCAGTAACTATGAGCTAAATAAACCTTTCCTTCCCTAATTTTGAGTGTCGGATAGTTGTCCCAGCAACGAGAGAAGAGTCACTAAGACAGTGTGTTTGCCTCCTTGCCTCACCTTATTGTGGGCTGTGAACTATTTAGGATCACAGACTACATCATGTCTTTATACCACTATCATCTGTTATTACTGAATGCCTTGTAAATTACCACCTAAAGTATTTAACAATAATCTAATAAGTTATTTGGCTGTATACAGTGTTTATCCAACGATCTGCGATTCAGAAGTGACTACTTATTCAAATTCTACAAGTGCCAGGTATTTAACCCTAAGTGGTTGACATTGGCTATATCAAAAAGAATTTGAGCATGAGGGAATCACATCTTTTTTTTTTTTTTTTTTTTTTTTTTTGTCTTTTTGAAACAGAGTCTTGCTATGCAGTTGAGGCTGGCCTTGAGCTCACTTTGGTAGCCCAGGCTGCTCTCCAACTTGCACCGATCCTCCTGCCTCAGCCTCCCAAGTGCTGAGATAACAAGCACATGCCACCATACCCGGCGTGGGATCACATCATTTAGAGGAGAGTGTTCTACCCCAGATGATTTTAGTCTGGTAAGAATGTTGAACCAGTGCAAGAAAATCGCTTATTATTTTAAGGGAAACCGGAAGCCCATGTATTTGTGTACAAATTTTCCTGGCTAACCATTAGAAATTAAGCACCTATTTTTTATTGAAATATTGTATAGGTCTACTGTATAGGCCAATGCAAATGCAACTACAAGACCCATTGTACAACTATATCATGATTTAAATCTAAAATTGTGCTCAAAGCCTCATGTGTTTTGAAAATGATCAGATAAGGAGGCATAATAGCTGCATTGCTGTTAGGAGGCAAATACTGCTTGGAAAAGATGGGCCAGTGAGCCTGAGATATGGTGGAATATCCCTCCCTTTCTTGTCCCTTTCCTTTTCTCTTTGCTTCCTGGCCAACATGACATGGGTACCTTTCATCTAAGGTAGGTCTTTCTACCCTGCTATTTCTGTTTTTGAGCCTGCTGACTATAGAGGGTAACTTCTGAGGCTGTAAAGACAAATCCACCTCTTCTAAGCAGTGCCTTAGACATTTTGTCCCACTGCTGAGAAAGTGACTATGCCAGATTTCAGTACTGAGAATTATGACTGGGTCTGTTGCTATGACTGCACTTTATTTGCCACAGGGTTTAAAAGACCTGGAACTAGTTGGAAATATGGGCTAAAGAAGCTCTAGTTGCTATGCACCACATTGACTGGGAGATTCTAGTTGGAGTATAACTAGAGTATAGCTTAGAATGCTAATTTGAATGTAGACAGTAAAGAAAAGGCTCAGCATGTTTCCATTAGAAACAGAGTCATCAGTTGAACTCATGACTATGTGCGTAATAGTCTAGTACAGAATTTATCTATATGTGACCTATTTCCTGAGACTTTTGTGGAAGACTGAGTCTATGGCAGTCGATTAAGTAATCTGGCAGAAGAAATTTTAAGGCAGTCCAAAATTCAGGCTTTGGGCCCAGCAAGATGGCTGAGTGGTCTAAAGTGCCTGCTTAGGCAAGCTTAGGCAACCACAGGGACCGTGCTTTGATCCCTGACACCACATCCTGCACCTGTCCTGTGCCCAGGTTAGGCTAAGTCAGCCATAATAAAAAAAAAAAAAAATTTTTTTTTAAAATTCAGGCTCTGTTATGGATACTCCTGGTGCCTTTCACCAAGGTTTATGAGAAATAGGAACAAAAAGATTTTAGTGTTGTCAGAAAGCACATACCTGAAAAGTTGCAGCTTAGTATATCATGGTTGCTGAAAGAATTAACAGTTTGAAAATTTGAGCATTTTATGTCAGGACAATAAGAAAGACAAAGTGAATATTTCTGAGGAATCAGGAAGACCCCATCTTCTTTAGCTCAAGGGTGTAACAGTTTAAAGGAAAATTCCTTTGAAAGACTTTGAGATAAGGGACTTAGGGAAACCTACTCCAGAAGGGTCACATAGGGAATTTGTGCCTTGACATTTGTTTGCCAGTTCTCAGCCACCCAAATTATCAGAGTCTACCACAGGCAAGATCCAAGCTTGGCTACTCCTCAAGCTGGCAGCAGATCTTGACATCATTCACATGTTTCCTGTTTTACGAGCATGCAGAATCCAAGAGTTGTGAAGCCAGGGAGGTGTTCATCCAAATTTCAGGAGATGGCCTCTCAGGAGAGGCCCAGTAGTGTTCCCTAGAGAGAAGGCAATGTGTAAAGCAGTGAGAGTGAGGCCAAAAGTGCAGCAGTGACCTTGGGAAGTTGAAGCAACTAAGAACATGGAACACCTGAGGAATGTCGCAGGCAGTAGCAGAGCCCAGCTAACAGAGAATCTGTGAGGACTACAGCTGGCAGTCCCACAGGGTTGAGGCCACCCAAGGTGTTTGGAGCTCATATCTTGCCCCAATTGCCGCCCCCACGTTCAACACTGGTATAGGATTAATCTTTGCCCTGATAGTTTCTTTGATCTAATTCCTTTCTTTCCGCTGCCCCTCTCTTTTGGAATTGGAATGTTTGCCTTGCAATATTATGTGTCAGCAGTGTTTAACTTTCTTTCTGGTTTTCACAAGGCTCAGAACTAAGGTTTTGCCTTGAGTATCAGATGAGATTTTGGACTTAGACTTTTAAGCAATGCTGGAGCTGCTAAAACTTTGGTGACTCTTCGATATAGACCAAATTCATTTTGCATAAGCAAATGTGTATGAGCCTTCTGGGAATCAGTAGAAGAATTTTATATTTTATGTTTGAAATGACCCCCTCGTGTCTTTGGAATATAGTTTGATTATGGGGCACACAAGTTGACTTCTATTAGGAGGTAGAATCTGCTCAAAAAATGTAAGTCACTGGGGGGGTATACCTGCATTTCTCCCTGAATCCTTTTTCTCTGCTTCTGGGCCTCCATAAAAGCTTTCTTAATGATAGGTCTTTCCACCTTGCCATTTCCACATCTGAACCTGTCAACATAGGTTGACCATCTCTGAAAATATGAGCTACAATAAACTCCTTTAGTTACAAATGTGTGGAGTATTTCAACTCTAACAATGAGAAAATGACCTAATTAAACTGTGACATCAATGGATATTGTAGGCCACAACACAAGCAGGGAATAAATAGCACTGCAGTGGACCAGACTGCAGAGTGACAGGAGGTAGAGTCAAGAGAAAACTATTGAGTGTGACATCTTGTCTTACCCAAAACTGAGCAACAGATGGGAAGCTGAGTGAAGATGCAGGTAGAGAGGACAGGAAGCAAAACAGTTCAACTCTGGAGATGTGGGACACATGGGAGAATGAGGAACAGCTGCTCCCACAACCTTGAGTTGTTAGGGATCCTCACATCCTGCCTAGTGGCACTATAATGGACATACCAATGATACCTATTCCATCCAGTACTCTTTCACAAAGGCAGGCTCACTCAAGTATAAAGGCTAATCAGAAATTTAAAAATCAAGATACTAATACTTAAAAATGACTAAAGAATGCAAGTGACAAACACATCCTATTGGAGGAATGATATAATCTCATGTGGTATGGTGGTGCATATAAAACAACATCAGCATAAATAAAGCAACAAAACAACATCAGCATAAATAAAATGCTCAACTGACGAGATAGGAATAAGAAACCAACCCTAACAGAGCTTAATATGAGTATGCTAGTTAAGCTTGGTCATTTGATTGACTTTGGCAGCTACCCAGGTTACATTATACTGCTGAATGTATCTGTTGTGGGTCAGGAAGGTATTGTAACAGCAAGAAGAGGCACCAAAACATCACACAGGATTTTGAAATTTATTTTACATCAGCAAGCACTGATGAGAGTGTTGTTTATCCTGTGCCACAATATCTTGAAATTATGCAATTTGTTTATTTTTATGACAGTCCACAGCTGAAAGTTTTCCTTGTATCTCAGAAGAAACTGACATGGACTTTTTAAAACAATGTTGTGATTCTTTGGGATTTGGGGAACTCATTATTTTGCTTCAGTTGGCCAAGTGGTATTATGGTAATAGAATTATGATTTTGTACTTATTTGGAGATTAGTATTTAAGGCAATGTATCTGTCTCAAAGTGACAAGGGGTGAAGTGTGCCAATTAAAGTGGATTGCCAACTTGACTGCAATTAGGATTTTCCCAGGAAGCTAGTGAAGCACAATCTAGGTCTATCTGGGTGAATCTTGACTTTAGAATCTATATCTGTTTTCTCTCCTTTCTCTCCCTGGTGCTGTTTCCCTGCCCTGCTTTCTGGATGCTGTTAACTACTCATCTTTCTTCCCCACATCCTGCCTCCTTGAAGACTCTGCCTTGGAGCTAGCCAATCACAAGTTGAATCCTCTGAACCCGTGACCCAAGCCAAGCCTCTCTCCCTATAGGTCATGGGTGATCTTTAAGCTTTGGGTGTCAGGTAACAGAGATGGAAAAAGTGACTAACAGACTTAGTAATCACAAAGATAATTTCTGTCATCTGAAAATATGTTGAAGTTAGAGGAACCACAGCAGAAACAAGAGAGTTAAGGATGTAGATGTGTACAGGCTGAAGTGGAGATTTGTAGCTGACCAGTATCTCAAGAGTCTTTAACTCATTCACTCGCAGCATCATTTCTTTAGTAAATCTTCTCAATTTATTCGGCTGACTTAAGAGCCTGGACAGTTCCATTTCTGCACTGAGTATAATTTTATCAAACCACTTGCCAGAGTATACTGCGAAGTTGATTTACATTTGCACCAGGAGGTTGTAAGTTCCCCACAAAGAGATGCTATATCTTATCTGACATTGAATCTCTATCATTTAAAATTGTACCTGGCATAAAGTTCAAAAAATTGTAATTGAATGAATAAATGCATGTTTGAATGAGGGAACTAAATGCAGGCAACATGGCCACTGACAGAAGTTAATGCCCTAAAGTAGACTTCATGACATTAGTTTTTCTCTTGTCATCTCTTCTCAAATTTATGGCATACTATACCATATAATTATTTTCAACCACCAATCACAAAAATCTCTATCAAAATGAATGTAACAATGAGGAAAAACTCTTATCTCACATAATGGTATGCTCAAAGTGACTTTAAGTCCCCTCACACTTTCCATATTTTGCTCTAACATCTTCAGCAAGTTGCTTTCTCTCTGAGCCAAATGTCCCTATCATCCAGCAGTTCTCAACCTGTGGGTCACGACCCCGGTGGGGGTCGAATGATCAAAACACAGGGGTCGCCTAAAGCCATCAGAAAATGTTATTTATTTGTAATTACAGTTTTGAAGTAGCCACCAAAATTATTTTTTGGTTTGGGGTCACTGCAGCATGAGGAACTGTATTGCGGGGTCATGGCATTAGAAAGGTTGAGAACCCCTTCATTAGTCCAAAGAGAGGTGCCACATATGCATACATCACCTTTTCCTGAAGAAATCTCAACAGATGCATAAATCTTTATGTATATTTGGCCAAAGTTCTGTCTCAATATAAATCTTAATCAAGCCACTGATAAGAGAAATGAGATCAGTGAAGTGCCTCAAAGAAAATCAAAGCTATGAATGTGAGCATCATCTAAAATTCAGCAAACTAGAGAAAGATACTGGACAGGAAGCCAACAGCAACACTATAACTACATAAATTCCATTTGTAGTCCATCTCTTGTCCCTTTCCTTTGGCCTTCTCCCCTATAGTTTCTTTGATCTCAAGTCTTGCATTCCAGCCATACCTGTTGTTCCTTAAATATATCATGAAGCCCCTACTCGACTAGGCAGTTTCTCATCTCGGTACTGTTTCTCTGCTTAAGTTCGTTCCACCTCAGCTGGAAAACACTAACTTGTCTTCCAGTTCTCCACTGAAGCATCATTTTCTTTGTGAAGACATCCTTGTCCTCTATTAGTGACCATCTTCCATACCATATCTGTTAGGTATATTGCATCATTCCTTATGTTGAAAGATGCTCCTCTTTAAAACTTGCTTCTCTTCCACTAGACTGAGAGATGGTTCAGAGGAAACAGTTTTCAGCTCCATGTGCTTCACAGATGAGTTGGAGGTGGGGGGACTCTGACCAGTTCAGAGTTCCATGGAGTTCTGAGTTATCATTGGGAGAGTTACCTTTGTCCTTCATCAGATAAACATCCACCCAAGCTTCAGTACCATGAAACCAGGAAAGTGTGGGCAAATGAGTACAGATGTCAAGGAGCCTCTAGAGGGGCTGCCGTGGCTTATTGCCTCTCTACCATCACAAGAAAGTATCACTTAAAAGGAAGAGAGTTTTCACCAAATGCTTAATGCTTCAGTAGATGAGAAGGGTTATTTGTTATTATCCTCTTTGAAAAAGAAAAAGAGATTACGATTTCTCACCTGGGATTAAAAGTTTAGAAAATGTGGATAGAGTGAGCAAATTATCCAGACCCTAAATTGTTGTCCAGGGAAGAAAGTTACACAACATTAGTTGTTGCTAAGGCAACAACTTCTCAGATTTATGCTAGAGCTTTGGAACCATTTCCCCCTAGAGTAGATGATTATATGTTCACTTATCTCCAAAAAAGCCCTTAAAACCTCTTCTGTCTCAGAAAAATTATTTGGAATATATATATATATATATATATATATATATATATATATATATCCTGTTCAAGATGGATTGTTATTCAGAACATTCTTAAATCCCCAGAAATATGCTTGTAGAGATTGTTCTGCCATCTTAACATTTAGCTACAATTCTATATGGCTTCGGTTCATCAGTTTCATCACTGCCATATTACTGATGCTTTGAAAAGGAATATCAAGATGGTTATTCATATGTTAAGGTCTCGTCAGGGCTCTTCTTGATAGGCAATGAATCTGTACCACAAAATGCCTTGATTCACTTTTGATGATGAGTACAACTAGAAGTGAACTCTTACAGAAAAAGTGACCCTCCCAGTCACTTTTGATGGGCAATGCCGAATGACTTATTCTTTGTGAGACTATATAGCTGAAAGAGAGCTCAGGTAAGTCCTTGTTTTTTTTCATTGATCCCTCTTGTTGAAACAACCACCTCTCTACACTGGCCTGTCACAGCCTTGGCCAAAAGTGTCCTCTCCCAAAACTTACTCTACTTGTTGTTGGTTCTAGTTCTATGGAATGCATCTGGGAACCTGGGAATGAATTTTAACTATTCTTATTATAATATACAAGTTATAAATATTTGAAGACTAAAATATTATGTCTCGCTTACCTCGAGACATCTTTGTCCTACCCCAGCTATGTTACTGCAGCGTGAGTAGCCTTCAGAATTTGTTTAGTCATTATTTCAAGGAATGAATAAATGAGTGAATGAATGAATGAATGAATGGACATAGAGATAAATATAGCACCAGCCTTACAACATTGTCCTGAAGATTAAGTGAATCATAACTGTAAAGGGCTTAAAACATTGTCAGCTATATTTTTAAGCATTATAAAATTTTAACTACAGTTATTATTTCATTCTCAGTATCCAGTATGACTTTTAACATATAGAAAACACTAAAAGGTAAGACAAAAAGAAAACTCAACTGAACTCAACTTTTTACCCACATATAAGGGGTAGGGTTAAAATAATTCACTAAATGCTTATTATGCACTGCCATTTTTATTTTTCTTTACTTTTTTCTTGTTTAGCTACTTAGGGACATTTCCCTTTTTGACTGGATATATGCTTTTCAAAAGGCCTTTTAGAACAAGGGACAGGGGGAGCTCTGGCCTATCTGTAAGTTCTAGTTCCAGCATATTAGCATTTCGAAAATGTAGAAAAGAGGAAAGCACACCTGATTGGGAATTTAAGAAAGGCCTTATAGAGCTGTCATCATGACTGAACTTTAAATTTTAGTGGAACAGCTTTCTAAAAAAAAAAAAGAAAGGCAGCACATAACACTAGAAAATCATAAAGTACTGTATGTTCAAGAGAAACTGAGCAGTCCATGTGAGTATGGCCCATTTAAAAATTGTGAGATTTACTTTATTCTCTAACTCAGTTACTATCCCTTTATACTTCCAAGTATTACAAAAAGCCAAGGTTGGGCTGGCCAAATGATTGCTCAGCAGACTCAAGCACCTGCTTAGGCTGGCACAGGCACCAAGGTTTGATCCTCAGTGTGCTATGCTGGGCCTGCCACCCAGGGCACGCTGAGACTTTAACTGAGACTGGGCATGGTGGGGCTCACCTGTAATCCCAACATTTGGGAGGTTGCAAACAAGAGGATTGCCACAAGCCTGAGCTATGTAGTGAGACCTTGTAGCCCAATACTAAAATTCACTTAAAAAGGGCCAAAACGAAGCCCAATATCATGCTGATTAATGTTTTTCTTTTTTTATTTCCTGCCAGGATCTCCTGGCATCATTGCCCAAAGAATCAACAAGGCATTTGATATTCAGAAAGACAGTGATGTTAAGCTCAAGTGCCTATGTTATAGAGTAATAGCATCACTGAGTTTATCTTCGGGAGGGTTAACAACTTCACTTTGCAGACCAAAAATTGAGAGAAAAAGAAGGGCTACAAAGATAGCCAATATTTTGGCCCTAGCCACACTAGGTCAGTGAGGACTCAGGACATAAGAGAACCTGTACTGTAGCATCCTATACGCAGTGGTGTCCCTAATTTTCTGTTCAAGAAGGTTATGGGACCACAGAGGAAAGGAATCGATGATGTATTTATAGTATGCCTAAGGAAAGTCACCTAGAGAGAAAACATTCTCTCAGGCTTTCACAGAGAGCAAATTAAGCAAGCAATGGTTGTGATTCATCCAGATAGCTGACACTGACAAAAGTTCTACAAAATGCTGTACATGGTTTCAAGGTAAATCTTGAGGGGATTTGGCTGGCTTTGTCAATTAACTTTTTTTGTTATGTAGGTCTTTCTTCAACTTGGTCTTAACCATCTAGCAGAAAAGTTTAACCACGAGGTATTAAAAATAAAGCCAAATTAATATGCTGAGCTGTAAAAGGCTCAAGTCAGCAGTGGCTGACATTGTCATTTCTGCTGATAACCCACTACTATTATGGAATATTGTACTATGTATACAACTACTTTCTATTAGCTCACTGAAAAGAAATACTTTTACTGTGTTTAGAAAAGTTATCATGTCTGCATCTTATACTCTGAACAACTACTATGAAGATAGCAATATACATTGTATTAATTATTGCGGCTATTTACTAATGTGCTTTGAAACTGTCACATTGTTAGTTCTTTCTTATTACAATTAATGAAATAAAAAATAAATAAATAGTTTTTGAAAATCTTAAGAGCATTAGTCTGTTTGAATTTGGGATTGAAAACCAACTTTCCAAGTGAGATCATTGTACTTTTGTTCTTATACAGAGCATATATTAAGTATGTGACTAACTACCATGAGTGGCTGGTTAGAAATAGTAAAATAGTCTATAAATGGAAAGGCTAGCGCATTGCCAGCAGCAAATAAATAATGGCCAGCCAATATATAGTGAGGATAGCGCTGCACAAGTCTCAAGATCTGAGGACAGGGCCTATACAGCCTATGGCCATAGGTCAAGATATGGTCTAAAAATGTGACCACTGGGCTAGGGAGGTAGCTCAGCAGTCTAAGCACCTGCCTGCAAGTGCAAGGATTGACTCTCTTCCCAGTACCATGTACAGTGCTGCCATGCCAGCCACCAGAACAAGGCACGATAGGGCAGGCCTATAATCCCATCACTAGGGAAACAGAGATAGGAGGTTCATTAAGAGCCTGAACTACATAGGGAGATCCTGTACCAAATTAATTAATGAATTAATTAAAATGTGATCACTAAGGTTATTCATAAGTCAGATATCCAGCTATTCTGTTTCTTAAATTTCTTTACATCACAAGTGATTTAGCAGTGTTTCTTAATCTTCTAATCTCATGGTAAAACTGCTCTTTCTTTTCTATTGATTTCCCAATCATTTGAGTCTCTCCATGGTAGAGACATTAGTTGGGCTGTTATGGTTTGTGTATAGGTGCCCCCCAAAGCCTCAAGCAGTCATGGGGCAGCTACTGGAGTTTGAGATTGATTATTGTGGGTGTGGGTGCTGCACCTCCGTTTGGGGCAGGTGGTTTGCATTTCAATGTAAGGAGGAAGAGAAGTTAGCTGCTTGAGCTGCTGCTACTCCCTTTGCTCTCTCTCTCTTGCTCTTTGCTGCCGCCATGAAAGGTTGCTCTCTGCCAGGTGCCACCCTGCCTTGGAGCCAGCTGAGTATGGACTGAAACCTTCAGTAACTGTGAGCTAAATAAACCTTTCCTTCCCTCATTTTGAGTGTGGGGTATTTGTCCCAACAACAAGAGACACTTAAGTAACTAAGACGTGGCATAAGCACTCTGTTACTATATTGCCCTCGACCAAAAACAAATCTTATGGATTGGAGATGCAGCTGACCCAAACTCAGTTCTAATTCCAAAATTAAAATGATCATTTTTTAAAAAATTAAATGGCAAGCCGGGCGTGGTGGCTCACGCCTGTAATCCCAGCACTCGGGAGGCTGAGGCAGGAGGATTGGTGCGAGTTCAAGACCAGACTGGGCTACAAAAGTGAGCTCAAGGCCAGCCTCAACTGCATAGCGAGACCCTATCTCAAA
>PVJA010021570.1:0-35350 GCA_004027025.1 Myocastor coypus | reverse complement strand
TTTTTCCACTTCATGTATTTGTTTTTTTACTTCAGATGTTATCTGTGATCTCAGTTGCTCTATAAGTTTCTGCACTTATGTGTCTGCCTCAGATGCTACCAATTCAGAGGTTTCATCTGTATAATTCTCATTTTCTTCCATGATAGTGTCTTCTGTATTTGGTTTGGGTGGGCACGGGTCCTGAGATTGCCTCCTACTCCTTGTTGTTATCATTTTGTATGGAAGCGGCCTCTGCACTTTGGTGGTGTTATGCTGTGTCTATGGGCGTTTGGTCTGGAGACTCCAAGATGGTTCCTCTACAGAGGTTCCTGACTCTGTGCTGGAGCTCTGGCTGCTAGCTTCTGTGAATCCTGGGGGATGTGGTCTGTAGGTGGAGGTGGAGCTTTGGGATTGAGTAGTCCTGGTAGGCTCGTGGACTAGATCGGTTGCCAGACAAGATGTTTGATGGGTTCGGTGCTGGAGCTTGGACTGGACAGGTTCAAAAAAGGGGGGGGCAGGGGGAGGGGAAGGCGGGCCAAGGATCCTGACCCAGCCAGCGCGGGGGCTGTGCTACCGGCTGGGACTCGGTGGGACTGGAACAGGAAGTTAGTCGCAGGAACGCAGAGGCGGGGCAGAGGGGCGCAGGCAGCTTACCCGCGGCGGACGCGCGGGCTCGGCTACCAGCTGGGACTCGGTCGGGACTCGAAACATCATTTTCATATAACATTTGCAACTTGTTATGTGGTGACTTCCTTATGGCTGTCCAAATAACATTTTATATAATCACTTGGAAATTAAGATTTGATTGAAAGCTGATTTTTCTAAATGACAACAATTTTGTGAAGGAAAAGTTATTGATATCAATTACATGTGAAAACAGACAAGGCAAAAAACAATGCAAAATTATATATAATCCATTTATTTCTATTTGGCTTTCGAATACAGGCATGATTTCACATCACAAAGGAACTGTCTAGCCTACAAAACTGAATGATAAAAATAATCATTTTAAAATCATAAAAATTTAGATCCAACTTCAGACCCACCACGTGAGTCAGACCTCTGGCCCAACACAAGCATAGCCTATCCAGCAGCCAGGCTTCCTTCTCCCGGCCTACAAGCAACTCAACCAACCCAGCAACCCAGACTAAATGACTAACTCCTGGGCACCCAGTCCTGCACCAAAGGTCACTGCTATACAGAATGATACAGACAAAGAGCAAAATGCAATCTAAGGTCCTGAGCCCACCTGTAACAGATACAGGAGACACTACCTTGCAAGAAAATGGGAATCATGCAGATGAAATTTCTAAATCAATAGCTTCTGAGATAGACAAGTGTAGAAAAGTATAGAGCAACTCAGATCAAAGATAACATGTGAAGTAAAAAAAGAAATGCATGAATTAATAGACTCTGAAGTGGAAAAACAACTGCAGAAACGTATAGATAAAACTAGGGCAGCAATAACCTCTAAAGTTAAAAAAGACTTCTGTAAATTAATAGCATCTAAAGTAGGGAAACAACTACAGAAAGGTAGACAGGAGAACAGAACAGAAATAATCTCTGAACTAGAGAGAGAAAGGATAACTATAATGAGAGACTCTAGTACTACTAAAGAAGACACTGATAAAAGATTAGAGGAGAATAGAAAAATGATGGATTCCCTGATTGAGCAATAGAGGAAAAAAACAGATCACACAAAACAGTTTCAAAGAGATATACAAGGAAATAAAATCTCACTCACAAGCTGGCAAAACCGTATGAACCAAAGTGAAGATAGAATCTCAGATCTTGAAGACACAGTCAGCTAGTGAAAAGGTAAGAAAGAATCTCCTAAAAACAACAAGGATGCAGGGAAAAATAATTCAACATCTGCAAGATGATGCAAAAATGAACAACGTGAGATTAATAGGAATCAACGGGAAAGAAGGAGTCGACACAAATGATATAAAAAGAATATGGGGAGAAGTAATAGCAGAAAACTTCCCAAATTTGAGAAAATAATCAGACATTCAGGTAACTGAAGCATATACAACTTGAAATAACATCAAACCAACTAAAAACACAGCCAGACACATAATGGTCACGATCCCAGAAGTTAAGCAAAAGAGTAATACACTGAAAACTGCTAGAGAAAAGAAACAGATCATATTTAAAGAAAAACCCATCCGAATAACGGCAGATTTCTCTTCACAAACCATGAAGCCAAGAAGAGCATGGAGCAGAGTGCTTCAAGTCCTCCATGAAAACAAATTCCAGCCCTAACTGCTGTACCCAGCAAAACTCTCCTTCAAGTATGAGGGAGAAGTGAAATACTTCCATGGCAAGGAACAACTAAAGAATTTCATGATGTCAAAGCCAACCCTACAGACTACTTTAAAATATTTTTGAGGGAGAGCAAAATGCCTGATCTCTACAAATGAGACCAGAAAAAAACCACCAAATAGGGCAACCAATTAAACAGGAGAAAAAGGAGTAAACAGTAGTAGGTAAAAGACATGTCAATCATAAGTCAGTACATTTCAATTATAACAATCAATGTAAATGGACTCAATTCTCCAATTAAAAGAGATAGACTGGCAGAGCAGATAAGGAAGCAAAATACAGCCATATGTTGCATGCAAAAAACTTAATTCATAAAGAAACTCATAGGCTAAAAGTTAAAGGATGTAAAACAATACTATAGGCCCCAGCACCTATTAAAAAAAAAAAAAACTGCGGTGGCAATCCTGTTTGCAGACAGTCTAAACTTTAAACCAAGACTGATCAAAAGAAATAAAGAAGGCTGGTATATACTGGTTAGGGGACAAATTCAAGATGAAGAGGTTACAGTCATAAATATGTACTCACCCAACAAGGGAGTACCAAGTTATAAAGATAAAACTTAATGGACATGAAAAATCCAATATCCAATACCACAATCTTAACAGGAGACCTTAATACCCCTTTATCCCAGAAAGATAGGTGAAGCAGACAAAAAAAAATTAGCAAAGAAGTAGCAGAACTGCACCAGATCTTGGAACAAGATTTAGTGGACACATACAGTGTTCCACGCAACCACTTCTGAATATACATCTTTTTCAGCTGAACATGTAACATTTTCCAAGATTGACTACATACTAGTGCAAAAGTCATGCTTACATATATGCAAGAAAACAGAAATTAGGGCCCAGTGAGATGGCTCAGCGGTCTAAAGCGCCTGCTTAGGAAAGCTTGGGCGGTTTCAGGGACCGCGGTTCGATCCCCGGCACCACATGCTGCGCCAGCCCTGCCCTCGGGGTGGGCTGAGTAGGCCATAAAAATGAGTGAATAAACAAAGATTCTGAAACAAGAAAAAAAAATAGTAAAATAAAAAAAAGAAAACAGAAATTATACCGTATATATTATCTGACCACAATGCAATGAAAGTGGAAATTAATGACAAAAGAAATCACAAGAACCCCAGAAATTCATGGAAATTATACAACACTCTTCCAGCAACCAGTGGGTTACAGATGAAGTTAAACAAGAAATTAAACAATATTTACACTCTAATGAAAATTCAAATACAATCTACCAGAATTTATGGGATGTGATGAAAGCAATTCTTAGAGGGAAACTTATAGACCTGAATTCACATATTAAGAAAACAGGATGAGAACAAATAAATACTCTTGCACAGACCTAAACCAACTAGAAAAGGAAGAGCAAATGAAATCCAAAGCCCAAAGACGGGATGAAATTATAAAGACTAGAGCAGAAACTAACTCAGTTGAGACAAAGAAAACAATACAAACAATTAATGAACAAAAAAGATGGTCCTTTGAAAGATTAAATATAATTGATAAGCCTCTCACTAACCTCATCAAAAAGAGGAAAGAAAGGACTCAAATTCAAGCAATAAGAAATGAAAAGGGTGAAACTACTACAGACCCAGCAGAGATTCAAAGGATCATTAATAGCTTACCCTTACAGAATTGAAGACACAGATGAAATGGACAGAATCCTAGAAAGGTACAAACTACCAAAACTGAATCAAGAAGATATAAGAACTCTCAATAACTCAATAATAGTCAATGAAATACAAAATGTAATAAAAAGCCTACTGACAAAGAAAAGACTCAGTCCTGATGGATTCACAGCTGAATTCTACAAGAAATTTATAGTAGACATAAGCCCAACACTCCTCAAACTGTTCAATGAAACTGAAAAGGAAACAATCCTCCCGAAATCATTCCTAGAAGCAAGTATTACACTGATACCAAAACCAGAGAGAGATGCAACTGAGAAAGAGAACTATAGGCCAACTTCTCTCATGAACATAGATGCAAAAATCCTCAATAAAATCCTCACCAATAGAACACGGCAAATCATCAAAAAGATTATACACCATGACCAGGTAGGATTCACCCCAAGGATGCAAAGATGGTTTAATATATACAAATCTATAAACGCAGTACACTATATCAATAGAGCCAAAGCCAAAAACCACATGATTGTCTCAATTGATGCAGAAAAGGCTTTTGACAAAGTCCAATACTCATTTGTGTTCAAAGTACTACAGAAAATAGAAATAGAGGGCTTCTACCTCAATCTGATAAAGCCATCTATGACAATCCAATGGCCAACATAATTCTAAATGGGGAAAAGCTGAAGTCTTTTTACTCTCAGGTCTGATACAAGACAAGGATGTCTTCTATCACCACTCCTATTCCATATAGTTCTGGAATCATTAGCTACAGCCATTAGACAAGAGAGAGAAGTAAAAGGAATAAGAATAGATAAAGAGGAAGTTAAAGTATCACTATTTGCAGATGACATAATAATCTACTTGGAAGACCTAAAGAATTCCACCAAGAAGCTAATAGAATTAATACACAAATTCAGTAACGTAGCAGGCTATTGACCAAAGTCAGTAGTATTCTTCTATACAGGTAACAAACACTCTGAGAGAGAAATTCGAGAAACAATACCTTTTACAATAGCACTGAAAAAAAATGAAATACTTAGGAATTAATCTAACTAAAGAAGTAAAAGATCTATTCAGTGAAAACTACAGTACTCTAAAACAAGAGATCCTAGAGGATTTCAGAAAACGGAAGGACATTCCCTGCTGCTGGATAGAAAGAAACAGCATTGTGAAGACGGCCATACTCCCTAAACTGTTATACAGATTCAATGCAATCCCTATCAAAATAACATCAACATACCTCACAGAACTGGAGAAATCAATCTTAAAATTTATTTGGAACAAAAGACCTAGATTTGGAAAAATAATCCTGGGCATCAAAGACAAGGCAGGAGACATTACAATTCCTGACATACAGTTATACTACAGAGCTACTGTGATAAAATCAGCATGGTATTGGCAAAAAAAAAAAAGAAAAGAAAGAAAAATAGACCTGAGGACCAATGAAATAGATTAGAAGATGCAGAAGCAAATACAAACACACTCAGCTATCTTATTTTTGACAAAGGGGCCTGTATTGTTCAGGGTTTTACTTAGAGGAACAGAACAGATACAATATAAGGAATGGATATTAACACAAAATATACAATCTATAAGTAATTATAAGATTAGCTTACAATAGCCAGCCACAGAGTCAGAAGAGGAAGCATGCACAGGGCGTCTGCACGCTCTGGACTGAGGAATTCAATCCCAAGGTCTGGACTTCACTGCAGCACTCCGTGTAAGTCTCTGTTGGCTGATGGGTCTGCAATGGAAGACTGAAGTGTCTGTAATGGATGCTGAAGAGTCTGCTATGGATGGCAAAAGATCCAAGCTGGAGGCTGAAGAGTCTGTGCTGCAAGCAAGATGATGAAATCCAGCCTGAATGCAAAGACTGAAGCTTCTCTGACAAAGTGAAGTCTTGGCTCCTTCCTCAGCCCTTTAAAAAGTCTCTTTGCGCTTAGTCATTCTGATGTTGGCCCATTGTGCCCTAGGGTGGAACCAATTGTACCCCAGGATGGGCCCTTGATCCCACTCTAGGGAGGAGCCAATCATATCCTAGGCAGGCCCTGATCACATTCCAGGGAGGAACCAATTGTACCCCAGAGCGGGGCTCCCACCAACAGGGAACCCGGCTGCTGAGTCATCCAGCCAAGTTGATACAATTTATCAACCACTATAGGGCCAAACATATTTACTGGAAGAAAGATAGCCTCTTCAACAAATGGTGCTGGAAAAACTAGCTCTCCACATGTAGAAGACTAAAACTTGGCCCAGGCCTATCACCATTCACTAAACTAAAGTCAAAATGGATTAAAGATCTAAATATTAAAAGAAAAACCCTAAATCTCCTTGAGGAGAAAGTCAGAGGAAATCTTGAAAACATCAGGGTAGGCAAAGAGTTCATGCTCAAAAGTCAAAATGCATGTTTAACACTTGAATCAACAAATGGGACCTCCTCTGGCTGAGAAGATTTTTCATGTCAAAAGAAATTACCAACAGAGTGAAAAGACAACCCATGAATTTCAAAAAGACATTAACTAATAAATATTCAGACAAAGGTCTTCTATCTAGAATTTATAAAAAAAAAAAAAAAAAAAAAAAAAAAAAAAAAAAAAAAAAAAAAAAAAAACAAAACTAAAAACCATTAGGGTCCCAAAATTCAAAGATCCAATCCAGAAATGGGCATCTGATATAAGCACATACTTCTCAGAAAGAGAAATTCAACAAGCCTACAAGTACATGAAGAAATGCTCCATATCGCTTGCCATTCATAAAACTTCAATCAAAACAGCACTTAGATACCATCTCACCCCAGAAAGAATGGCTACCATAAAGAAATCAACTAACAATAAATGTTGCAGAGGCTGTGGGAGAAAAAGAACTCTTCGCCACTGCTGGTGGGAATGCAGTCTGGTGCAACCATTATGGAAAGTAGTGTGGAAATTCCTTTAAAAACTTGAACTGGAAATCCCATTCAACCCAGCTATCCCCCTACTGGGAATTTTCCTGGAAGAACTGAAAACATTGTAGCATAGTGATATTTGTGCACCTATATTCATAACAGCACAGTTTGTGATAGCCAAATCTTAGAAACAACCAAAATGCCCATCATCTGAAGAATGGTTGAAAAAGATGTGGTATTTTCACATAATGGAATATTGCTCAGCTATAAGGAATGATAAACTACAAGACTTCATATATAAATGGTTGTATCTTGAACATATACTTATAAGTGAAATAAACCAGACCTCCATATGTAAATATCCTATAGTCTCCTTCTCCAAAAGAATGAATGAATGAATGAATGAATAAATAAATAAATAAATAAATAAATAAATAAATAAATAAATTGTGGGCGGTACCAGGATTCAATCTCAGGATCTTTCATTTTCTGCATCCTCAACCTCTAGAAGTTTTTTTTTTTTTTTTTTTTAGAAGAGTGACTTAAGTACAAAATGCATCTGAAAGAGTTAAAAAAAAATGTTCATTGAAAGTGTTAGTGTTTAATTGTTTGACCAATCTTACATGCCTGTATCTATTAATCTAAACAGATTTGATGATAAAAAATATGTAACACAACCATTATTAATTTTTCTTCCTTTGAAATTCTGTACTCTCTGTACTCTTGCTTGGTACTATTTTTCTATCTTTGTTTCTGCTATTTTTACTCTTTAAGATGCAATTAAATCTAATAATAATAATGAAATCATAAAAATTTATTTGACTGCCCTGTTTTTATGAAGTTTTATCAGTCCTTACTGATACCCAGAGTCTACACAATAAATCACCTCAAATAAGAAGACTTAGCAGTGTTGTTTCTCATGTATTGTTAGATTTGCAATATAGGCTTTATGGTCCATCATAATGTTGAGACAATTTTGGACATGAACCGAGTCTCTAATCTCCCACTCTGACTCCACATCCAGGCTTTCTTCTGAATTCTTCTAGATGTTCACAGCCACTGGAGCAAAAGGAAGGAGAGGAGATTTCTGATTTCCATTAATAAGCTATAAACAAGCACGGGAAATTAGTCACTCCAACACTGTGCTCCTGCACAGGCAACACAGCACAAGAAAAGCTACATCCTTCCACTCTCAAAAGAGCTTTATTCCCTCCTACATTGTAGTGTTGAAATTAGAATAATTCAAATTTGATTGAGTGCTATTTTGTGAATGCCCAAAGGAAAGAAATACATCCAGATGAGGAGTAGTAAATATATTAATTTAAAAATTTTTTAAGTAAATATTGCCTATCTATTGTTAGATAATAACACAGCTCAACTCATGTTGAGTTCATACCTGTAACCCTATCACTCTAGTAGGCTGAGGCAGGAGGACTGCAAGTTTGAGCCTAGCATGAGCAATTTAGTTGCTGCTCAAGATAATAAATAAATAAATAAATAAATAAATAAGATGAGAGTGTAGCTTAGTATGAAACTATACCTTAGTATTCCTGAGTACAGCCCCAGAACAAAAATTTGAATGAAGAACACACATCTTCCATTTCACGATTTCTGTAGCTCAGAGTTCTGGCACAGCTGACAGATGCGTGCTGTTGGGCTGCCTTAAAGATGCCTGCCAGCCTGAGGGATCATCTCATGCTTAGCTGCGGCTCCCACTCCAAGCTCGCAGGGCTGTTGTAGCCTTCAGCTCCTTGGCCTGAGGGCTGTGGCAGCCAAGGCCTCAGCTGGCTCTCAAGCAGGTACTGCTCTCAGCTCCTTGCTCACTGACCCTTCCGTAGGCATCTACTGACCGGGCAGCTCACTTCTATTAAGTCAGCAGGAGAGAATGTGGCAAGACAGCAATTGCAGACCTGCAGCACAGAGTCACATACCTGACACTGCACATGTTCTATCACCCTTCCAGACTTCTACTGCAGGTGACAAATCCCAGAGCATCCCCACACCCAAGGGGACAGGATTACACCAGGCTGTGAACAGCAGAGCAGTTGAGGGAGCTTTAGGATGTGTCCACTACATGACAGCAGGCCATATTTTATTATTAGTGGTTCCACAAGGTATGAAATTACTATAGCTTCTGAGCCTCATTCCAGTTCATTCATTCTAGAATACGCCTTTCCCTCAATAAGCAAAAATACAGTGGTGGCTACTGTAGACAACAAAGCCAGTACAGGGCAAACCCCTGCTGGAGTTTACATTCCAGTTTGAAGAGACAGAAAACAATTCATAACATCAGTGAGTTGATGAGGAAGGGGACAGAAGGAAATATCACAGTTTAGAGTGGAAGAGACTTGAAATCTCTTCACTGCATGGTGCGTTAAAGAGGGTGTGGTGGTGCGAGTGCCAGCAGGACCTTCAGAAATTGCCCTGGTTCTGACAAGTGATATGAGCTCCAGTTTACCCATAGAGCCTTGGTTTTCACAATTACAAAATAGGGAAATAATTGAAATAACCAATATCCAGGAACTTTACTATTTTTAATATTTTATGGGTAGACTTTATGTAAAAATAGGAGCCAATCTGCTAAGTGTTTTATTTTTAACATTATTTTTAATCTTTACTTACTTATTTAGTACAGGGTCTTGCTATGCAGTACAGACTCATAGTAATCCTCCTGTCTCAGCCTCCACAGCACTAGGATTACAGGTGTTCACCGCCATGCCTAGTTTCAGTGGCCGGCTTGGCCCAGGGCTGGCCCTGTGTGTGGTGGTGAGGATCAAACTCAGGTCCTTGAGCTTGCCAGACAGGTGCTTAGAATGCTGAGCTATCTCCCCAGCCCTGCTAAGTGCTTTACTTTAAATAATTTTAACTTATTTTTAAATCCTTATATATCTGTCATATATACAAGACGTTAAGTGCCAATCTACAAAAACTTACAACAAAAACATCTATTGTCCTTACTGTTCTTCTCAGTTGGATCTAATTTACTATCCTTAGCGAATAACAAGTGAATTATCATTTTAGCAAGGTAAATTATTATCTGTTGTGTGTGTGTTATACATGGTCCCTTTTATAGGTAATAACTTGGAGTGATCCTAATTTTGCTAAATTTTGCTCATTTGCATGCACTAACTTGTGACTCCATGATAATGTCATCCAGGGTTAAAGAAGAAATGTAAGTCTCATGTGGTATGCACTTACCATTCCTCTCATAGATGCTTCGACTTCTAGATTCTAAACAGTCTAAGTATTTAAACAAAAA
The DNA here is from genome assembly GCA_004027025.1 of Myocastor coypus. Classification (NCBI taxonomy): domain Eukaryota; kingdom Metazoa; phylum Chordata; class Mammalia; order Rodentia; family Myocastoridae; genus Myocastor; species Myocastor coypus. Next base: position 25,279 of record PVJA010021570.1, on the reverse strand, counting down.
AAAATAACTGATGCCAAATATCTGCAGAAAACTCACTTGAGGGATACATACCTATGAAGATGCATCTATAGCAGCTAAACTGAACAGAGTTCATCTCGTATTAGTGCCATCAGTAAAGCAAACTGTGTAAAGTTGTAAAATATTCACACCAGGTTGTCAATGGAATCATGACTATAATACTAAACTTCCTAACCTTGGATACAGTTGTTCAGCAAAGATTTTCCTGTAACTCTTCTGTCTTCTATCTATGTCTTTCTATAAGTTGCTCTGTTACACAAATTTATGCTAAAAGCCATATCAATATAAATCTTACAACCCACTTATTTCATACATAAGAGTTGATAAGAAAGCATTTCAAGACTGGACGTGGTGGTGCATGCCTGTAATCCCAGCTCTTAGGAGACTGCAAACAAGTGGATCACTGAGTCTTATCTAGTAGTGAGACCTTGAACACCCCATACACCCTTCCCTAAAAATTAAAACCAAAAAAAAGCATTTCAAAGAAGACTATCCTGTTGTTTTCCACTGGAAAATCTTTATAATAGCAAGAGAGTCCAAATCATAAAACACTGGATTTCCATTCTACTAAAAAAGATAGGCTCCAGTAGAAACTTCTTCACATCTTCAACCCAATATTTTTTCACTTTTTTAATTCTTCAGTATTTTTCTCCAATGAAAATTATTTCATTCAGATTTAGAATATTGATTTGACTGATTAATTGAGAACAATGAACATTCTTGTATTTACGTGTTCTAAAATTAGGTCTTTTATCTGTTCTTTAGAAGGGATTTTTCTCTTTACATTTTCAGACGTTTTTCACTAGTACTATACTATGTATGTTTGTGGTGTGCAATGATTACACTCATCGCGGGGAGTAGGTGCATGTATGTAATGTATCTTAATTCTCTTTAGTCCTGTCTGCTGCTCTTCTTTTCCCCCTCACTTCATCTCAAAATTCCCTGCCCACTTAGCAAAGATCATTTTTCTTTGTTTTCATTAAACATCTGTCAGTTTTTCAGCCTCATAACTCAGTAGGATTGAAAAATTTAAAACCTATGCTACATTGGGCCAGTGCTAATATCTAAATAAGTCTTAGAGAGTCTAGTAATATAAAACTCAGTAGGGGTTAGGCCCTTAGTTATAAACTAAGAGAATAAAACATATTCTAAAAATAGCATGTCAACTTCCTATATATGAAAAGTTTTATAAGAAACTATAACTTCAGCTATTTTGTCAGTCATTTAAGTCAACAAACCTCTGGGCTGTGCCACAAAGTAGCACCAAAGACCCAATGGTCTGCCATCTGATTGCCCCCACAATGCTTACAGTGTGCACTTCTGGGTAGCCAATACCTATGTCTTCAAAGGTTGTGTTAAAACTCATGTTTGAATCACTCAGCAGATTCAAGTGCCTCCTTAGGCACATACAGGGCCTGGGGCTCCAGCCCTGGTGTGGTGTGCCAGCCCAACCCCCAGGGCACACTAAGATGGCAACTGAGAATGGGTATGGTAGCATGGGAAGCTGAAAGCAGGAGAATCACTAAGAGCTCAGCCTGTATAGTGAGACCCTGTAGACCCTGTACTAAATACATTTTTTTAAAAACTTATCTATGACAAATTAATAATTTTTTTTTTTTCAGAACCAAGGATTGAACTCAGGTCCTTACACTTGCCAGGCAAGTGCTTATTCTACTGAGCTATCTCCCCAGCTTCAAAAATTAATTTTAAAATTATTTTAAATATGACATTTAAGAGAGTCACCCAGAGAAAAACATTGTCTCAAGCTTTCACAGAAAGCAAACTGGCCAAGCAACGGCCGTGACTCGTCCCGAAGGCTGACACTAACAACAGTTCTACAAAGTACTGTGTATGGTCCCAAACTTAATCCTGAGGGGAATTTGACCTTGGAAGATACAAAGAAAAAAAAAAAAAAAAAAAGACAAAACAACAACAAAAAAAAATCTTAATTACAATGCATGAAATGCAGAGCTAGATTGGTGAGATGAGCTTTAGGAGGCTTAGATCAATAGCCCCCAACATTACAAGCTTCACTGGTGGCCCACTGCAATTGCAGAACATTTGACTGTGTATGCATCTGCTTCCTCTTAGTCCAAAGAGAAGAATTTTCTTTTCTTTTTTTTTCTTTTTTTTTTGCTTGTTAGCAACATCAACAGAGAGGTGGCTCATGCCCACACACTGTGCTCTGTAGAACTATTGTGAGGATAATATGCAATGTGTCAACTTTTAAAAAAAGAAAGGGGAAAAGAAAAAAAAAAGTAATGTTTATTGAAAGTGTTAATGTTTAACTGATCAATCTTATATATTTATATCTATTAATCTAAACTGATCTGATGATGAAAATATGTAATATAGCCATTGTTAAATTTAAATAATAAAAATATTAAATCATGAAAAATAAATAAATAAATAAATATGATGTTTAAGTGATTGTCCTTTTATAACACAAATAACACTTCCCTCCTGGCATTTAGATTTTTATGTCTGAGATAGTCTCAAAGCCATAAATAATACATATATATTCAGCTAGTCATACAGCCCTGATATATTGGAAAGAACACTTAACATGGAGGAGAAAATTGGGTTTAAGCATAGTTGATGGTCTTGGCAAGCCACTGTCAGCCTCAATTTCTTCTAATGTAAAATGAGGGTAATATCAGTCAGACTGGAGGGGAAGAGGAGGATGAAGTGCAGTGGAAGCTAACTAGTCTTCATTAAGACCTCTAACAATCACTGCCTCCTGTTCTCCAGGCCCTGGAGAAGCTTGGATCTGGTCAGCTGAGGTACCCATCTATAAGATGCAGAAATAGATATATAGATGATACAGATATAGATAGATATAGATGTACATGTAGGTATCGATTAGAAAGATATAGATACAGATAATCATTTTTAAGTTATCCTTCTTAAGGTAACTTGTGCTCCAAAAATTGAATCAATATATTCCCTGAAAGGCCTGTGTAAATAACAAATTCAAAAGGAAATTGAAAAGTATACTCTCTTGCAGTCATTTATTCAGCATGACTTCTTCATGCCTGCCTCAGCACTGGACCCACAACTAGAGTGCTGACCCTGCGTTTGTAGAACTCACAGTGTTGCCAGGAATACAGACAATGAAAAAAATAACTACCTTGAAGTTTGAAAGCTGCCCTGTGAGGGGAGCCTGGGCCATGCACAAACAAGCTACTCCAAGCCTCAAAGAAGGCATCCTACCCGAAAAAGTTGGAAAGCTGAGATGATCAAGATGATCAGAACTTAAGAGACATGAAGAGTTGCCTTTTAAAAAGACTTATTGAGACATTGATAGTAAGTTTCACATTGAAAAACTCTGAATTGTAATTACAGGTTGTTCCTACTCTTTTAGCCAAAATTGAGTAAACAGCTCCTGCATGCCAGTAGCTGCTCAAGGCTTCAGAGAGCCATCAGCAAGCGAGACAGGCCCAAATCCCTGCCCTCAGTAGTATTTTTTTTAACTTTGAGATAGAGTCTTGCTATGCAGCTCAGGCTGGCCTTGAGCTCACTTTGTAGCCCAGGATGACCTCAAATTTGCAATGATCCTCTTGCCTCAGCCTCCCTAGTACTGGGATTACAGGCAGGAGCCACCACTCTAGACCAGTATTATTCTTGAAGGAAGTAAGAAACACACTGGAGAAGTAGTGAAGTCAAGATGATTAGGAGATTAGGTGTTGGACTCAGGAGACCTAATCGAAGGCACACTGAATTTCAGGGGCTTAGTTGCACTTATTCTGTGAGACTATTTAACTCTCTGTACCTCAGTTTCCTCAAATGCAGTAAGAGCACCTCCCTTCTTGGTTGCTATAAGAAGTTAAATGGATGACTGGGGCTGGGGAGATAGCTCCAAGGCACAAGTGCCTGCTGGGCAAGTGCAAAGTCGTGAGTTCGAACCCTGGTCCCACAATAAAAAAAAAAAAAAGAAAAAAGAAGAAGAAGTTAAATGGATGAGCACACAGAAAGCCTTTCGGCCCATGTCTAGACCACAGGAAGGACTCAGCGTCCTGTAGCCGCTTTCGGTTGCCTTATGATCAAGCTTAAGAAGCTCAGGGCCTCCCACCCTGATGCATTCGCAGCTGCTCCCAGCTGAAGCCAAGGCGTGAGGCTACATTTCAAATACATCAGATCCTCACAAAGTAGGTCATTTCTGTTTCTGCATAAGGCTGACATCCTGGGTAATTTATTGCCTGAATAATTCTGAAACACAGAAATGCAAATGCACAAGAGCTCTAACCATATTGCCCATGGAATGGTGCTTCTCACCCAAGAACTTGCTTCACCTATTAAACACCTAACACAGATGCTTTTCTGTGCAACTAAAGCAACCTGTTGAGAAATAAGAAATTTAGTTATATCAGCTCAAAGAAACTGCCTTTGTGTCTAAATACAACCTCTAAAAATAGATTTGCATATGATCAAACATTCTGAGTGGATAAATACAGGCAAACAATGTCAGCTTTAAGAACAATAAACTCCAATTCCTTCCTGGTTTCTTTTATCCTATTCCTTTCCCTCCAGCCAGTTCTGCATGGAAAAATATGGCAAGACATGGATGGCTCCTCAAAAATGTTTTGCCACTGCACATCCTCCTAACAATTACTTCATGAGTTTCAAGCCCCAGAGAGTAACTGTACCTGGAGCAGTTCAGTGAAAATCGGACAATCACAAAACTAGAGACACTAAAGATGGAAAAGACCTTCAGGGTCATCATGTCCACTCTCTCGTCAACTCCATCCTGTTCCCCACAGCATACTCTCAGGGGCTTTTGGCAGCCGACTTATAAATGATTCCGGCACACTGGCCCTGCCACCATCGCCCTAGAGAGACCACTTCACTACTAAGAGACCTTTCTGTTAGATAATTTTTTCCTTGATATTCAGCCCAATTTTACCTTCTTTTAGCTGTATCCCATTATTCACTGACATACTCCACTGGACCAGGCTAAGCATCCCTTTCTCTCCTTCAGTAGAGACGCCTTGTCAGATTAATTATGGCATCAGCAGCTTCAGCCAGCCACGCTCCCAAGGTCTTATGCTATAGCATTTAGGGAGGCAGAGCCTGGCATTAATGCCTTATCTACAAATCTACAGAAACAGCGCCACTGGCTGCAAGGCGGTACTTCTTTGCCCTTCGTGATCTACTTCCGTGCCTTGCTCAGGGCTCATGTGGTAAGGGCAGCGGTGTTTAACACTTTCACTTTCCCCTAAAATACTTCCCTTTTGCTCAGTTCCTTTTACTTGTTTCAGAAAAGGGCCTCAAGAATGCCTGTACCCCTTCAGTTTACATTCAATAATAAATCCCAGTACTCATTTCAGATGTTAGCCCTGGACACATCCTATTCTAACTTCTTAGGTGCCTCGAATCGATCAAGCTGAGGAAGATATGGCTCCGAATTGGACTTATTCACTCTTGTAACTTACAATGCCAGGTGTGTGAGTGGCTCCGGAGGAAAGTAGTTGCATGCATGTATGCATGAGTGTGTGTGTGTGTGTGTGCATGTGTGTGCATGTGTGTGTGTGTGCGTGTGTGTGTACATATAAGTTGCCTTTATAACATCATTCTGTGGTTTAGGCATCTTGTGATTGTGTCTTAGTCATGAAAAGCAGTGACTGTCAAGTATTTTGTGTCCCATCATAAGAGAAAAAAGTTTCACATCACAATTCAATGCATTATATGTATGCATATATACATACAGACACGCAGAATATGAACATAAAACTAAAAGTTTCAGGAAACCATCCTTGCCATGTGTTGTGCACTGTATTTTCTATTCTCATCTTTTTTGTAAGTATTTTCAAACACTGGCTCAACCCACTAAATTCCTGTTACAACCCACTGGTAAGTCAAAACCAAAGTTTGGAGAATCCCAGTGGAGTAGATGCCCCACCTTCACCTCTGAACTGAAGAGCGATTGGTGTCCAGTGGCAGCTTCTGCCCTCTGCCCTCATCCTCTCTGTGACCAACAGCCAGACCCTCAGGAAGCCTCTGCCCACTTAGAAACCAACAGACTTAAACTGACGAGCATAAGCAATCTCTCAATGCCCAGCTTTGGTTCCCAGAACAAAGGGAGACAGATCGGGATCACGAAGAAGAATGCTGGGCTGAGTGCTCATGCCAGCTTTCCTCCAAGAGGCTCAAAGCCACCAGACGCCCTGCCTAGATCAGGAGTGGGAGCAGTGGACAAGAGCAGACACCAAAGTCTTTTGAGGTTGATTTTATCTCAGAGCTCTGAGGCATGTGCCCTACAGAGTGGTCAGATTTTCCCGTTTTGTGAAACCTAGCGATAACAATATCGATAGAAACACAAAGACACAGCTCAAAACGTTCTCTCAGCCAGTGTTTATGGTGTAATGATTGAGGTCTCAGTGGTTCTTTTTAAAATATTTCCTTTCCTCTCAGGATTTTTCTATTACCTTAGTGTTTATATGTTTCAATGGCATCATATGCAAAAACTCATGGAAATTATATAAAAACTTTAACTGCATTTCTGAAATTGTCTTTAAGCTTTATTTATTGGTCTTCTTAAGCAATTTGAATAATTATACCCTGATAGATTGACATTGCCTGTTTTTAAAAGAGAAAGGACATGCAGGTCAATTTATAGTTATGTGGAACACACCTGCCGATTCCTGTGTCAGATGCTCCGTCTAAGGACAGTCCTAGATGTGCAGCCAGAGATCCCCAGCCCTAGCACACAGGTTCACCCCATTTTGAAGTAGTTGCTTTACAGAGGCCCAGGGTGCTTGGTAGCTTGAATGAAGGGCCAAATATCTCACTGGTCCCACTGAGCGGCTGAGGAAGCCAAGGTTCAGGGAAGTTGAACCACTGACCTCAGGCCACAGAACACACCGAGGGACCATTTAACCCAGTGGGTAGGAATCCAAAGCCTGCTCTCCCTTCCTTCCTAAAAGACCTGCTTTCACTGATGCACATGGATTTGCCCACTAAAAAGAGACAGCAATTCGTAAACCCACTGTAAGGATTTATTGTTTAAACCCTTTTATTCCACTTCAGAAATCAATATTCAGTAAGGTTAAAACTTGCTTTGGATACACTTTTGCTTTAATATATATTTATATATATTTAATATATATGCTATAGGTGTGCAAAATATATACATAAAACTAAAATTTCAGGAAACTCTCCTTACCATGTGAGGTGCAGTATATTTTCCATTCTCATCTTTTGAGAGTATTTTTAAATACCGGCTCAACCCATTAAATTCATGCTACAACCCACTGACAAGCCAAAAACAAAAGCTTAAAAAAGCCTAATGGAGAAGCCCTGCCTTCATCTCAGAACCAAAGAGCGATTGGTGTCCAGTCTCCCAGGAGAAAATACGAATCGTGTGAAGGCAAAGTACAACACAAACAGGAGTCAGAGCTCACTTTTTAAAAATATTTGCTTTTCAAAGGCTAGGTGAGGAATTGGTTATAGTTTTTAAAGAATGCTTTGAAAAAAATAAGATCACTGGGAATTTAAGACATTCATTTCACTTTTATCTTTAAAGAACCAATATGTCATATGTCATTTAAGAAACATTTGTTGAGTCCCGTTCACCAGCACTGTTGCCTCTGCCAGTTGTACAAGAAGGCACAAAGAAAGCCATGCACCTTTAGAATTAGGCCATCAGCACCAGTCTCAACATTGCTAATAACCAACACAGCAGTTAGACTGAACACATTCAAAGTTTAGGATGAAAACGAAAGCCCAGCGCTGGCGCGGTTGGGGCTGGGAGGACCCGCCCTCCGCGCTCAGTAAGCCGCGCGGCCCTCGACCACACAGCAATACTCATTTGCTTCCTTCCTTCCAAAAGCAGCTTGAAACCTTGTTTTTTCACACTTAAGAGAGACACATAGGAGAAACTTCTGTCCAACCTTGACCTTTCTACTGATGCCAATATGCAAATGTGTTTATTCACTCAGAAAAAAACTCGTTAATCATTTCAGCTTCAGTGGAAAACCAAATGAGTAGAAAAATTGAGAATTGAAAGTGAGGAAGAAAATAAGGGCGAAGGAATTGTAGACTGAATGCGTCCAGTGGACATTTCATCTCAGACAAGTTCAGAAGAAGCCAAACTTTAGCGCGATCAGGCTTTCTCCAGCCACAGATATTCACTTGCGATTATCATGATCCCCAGCCTTCTCCTCATTGTAAAATACCATTGACCACCCTGCCTGAGTCATTTAAGCTGTAGGATGTAGGTGGGATAATAAAAAAATAATAAGTGGATTGACATGTTGGTTCTTGCAAAAATAAGACCACTAATTTCAACTTAAATATCCAGGTAAATAAAATCTTTTAGAAGTGGAATGCCCACTAGGACCAACCAATTTTTTCAAGGCTATAGTGTGACTACACAATTTTCTATTAGCTTAATTTATTTCATGGAACAAGAAATTATGAACCCTTAATATATGTAAATCTTCGTGGTGTCCTTCTGATGCCTGCCTCCTCTCTTCTCTCAGTGTTCTAGAGATAGTGCACAATTTGGTTCTCTGAACCCTCCCAAACCACTAATGTCACATTCCCAGTCATCTTCCTCCCTCAACCCACTGTAGCTTTAATGAAATAAAATCAGTAGGAATGGCATCACCAGGGCAATTTGTAGGAACCATCTGGGGTAGCATAAAGGTGGCGTGGATGTGGCAGGTATAAATGGATTGTCAGTAATGTATATACTCCCTCACAGAAGACATGGGACATGCTACACTAGAACCCACTATTGACAAACCAGCTTTGGACCTCTGCTGATTTGTCCACCCTCATAAATTCCCAGAACTCCAAAATGTTACACTCTCGAAGTCCTGACCTCATTTTTAGGACCTTTCATCTCCTGAGAGCAGACTACACCATTGAAATGCACATCCGTAGACCCAGGGGAGACCAAGGAATGGTGTTTGCAAGGAGCATCGATGAAACCCAGATATGTGGTTAGGACACCCACTCATATGCTTGCGAGTCCCCACTGGTGTGGGTCAGCTTTAAAGAAAGGAAAACAGATCTTTCTGCACCCATGACCTCTACACAGAGACCAGGGACTGCCAAGCTCCCACTCACATATTAAGACTACAAGAGCCGTGAGGGAAACATCTTGAAAGTAGACAAAAATAAAAGATTAATATCAAATTACCTTAGATTTTAAAATATGGAAGCTTGTGTGGAATGTAAAAGAGGGTGAAAATCAAAATAATGGAGCTGGGAATATAGCTCAGTGGTACAGCGCCTGCCTGGCAAGTGTGAGGTCCTGAATTCAATTCCCAGTACCAAACAGAAAGAAAGAAAGAAAGAAAGAAAGAAAGAAAGAAAGAAAGAAAGAAAGAAAGAAAGAAAGAAAGAGAGGTAGAGGGCCGGGCAGGATGGCTCAATGGTCTAAAGCGCCTGCTTAGGAAGGCTTGGGCGGCTGTAGGGACCACGGTTCAATCCCTGGCACCACATGCTGCGCCAGCCCTGCCCTTGGGGCGGGCTGAGCCGGCCATAAACATGAGTGAATAAACAAACAAAGGTTCTGAAATAAGAAAAAAATAAATACATAAAATAAAAAATTCTTTTAAAAAAAGAGAGAAGAAAAGAGACTTAAAAAGATAATGGATGAAATATGGAATCTGGTGAACTATGTAAATGAAAATTACTGAAGTAGGAATAAAATGAAATACTGAGTACAATTTATAACCATCATAGTCATGTATGGGACTCTTCACAGTTTTTGCTTAGTTATAAACATCATAACTATGGTAATTTATGTGCAAAATATGCATATATGTATTTCAGATGTAAAACTTGCAGCTTTGCCAGAACACCCAAATACCATAGATGTGAGATTCCAAATGGAAGTTCTGAAGACACCTGTACAGAATTTTCAAAGGAAATGGACTAGAACCAGTTTCATGACCCATAAGCTCTTCACCCACTTAGAAAATGTAAAAGACTTGAAATAAAGAGAAGATTTTGTAAAGAAATTTCCTTTAGAGAAAAACAAGGGCTTTCACCAATTCCAAAGCTGCTGTGGTGGCTAGGGTAGAAAACACTTCAGTTAGATTACCTGGCCAGCTGACGACAGTGCCTGGCTTTGAGAGTAGAATAGATCCCACCAGGAATCTAATAAGCTGAATACCAACCAAGGACGTGTGCCACTGTGGTAGGTCACATGCCAGGCCAAGAGCACATCAGCCTCACCTACAGACCAAGCAGCTATCTCAAGAATGTGCACTCCAGAACCAGTATGTGCAAATCTGAAGTTCCCATCCTTAGAAGCAGTGTGAACTTGAATAAGCCATGTAGCCTCTCTGGGATCTGTTTGTTAAGTAGAGCTAATAAAGTACCTGCCTCACAAAATCTCTCTAAGAATTAAATGAGTTGCTATATGTAAAATGCTTATGGTCATGGCTAGCACAGGGTCAGTGCTGTACCAAAGCGCTGTAGATTATTTACCCAGTAGGAATCCCAGGAGAGGAAGAACAAACTAGAGCCATTTTAACACCTTTCCAAGAGAACTTTGGTCCCATGTGGACCAAATCTCTGCAGAATAGGGACTCAGGGCAATATGGCTACCCAATGGAAAGATATCCCTTAGTCAGGTCCATCCACACCACAGAGTCTAGAACACAGATGGTGATAACACACATGCCACGGTGGGCTATTTGTATCATTGAAAGCTGTCAAGGGTTCACCAGCCCTGGCCTAGGGCCTCTGAAGTCTCCATAAAAGTACCAACATGGTAGAGAACTGGCTGAAACACCAGCCAAGACTAAAGGATCTCAAAAAGTCTTACAGAAGAGTAATTCCCCCAGAACATCTTTCTGGCCTCTGCTAGTGGTGACAAACTCATAGCCCATGTGCCACATCAGCTATTTGTAGCATTGAAAGCTCTGCTACTAGCCGGGCGTGGTGGCTCACGCCTGTAATCCCAGCACTTGGGAGGCTGAGGCAGGAGGATTGTTGTGAGTTCGAGACCAGCCTGGGCTACAAAAGTGAGCTCAAAGCCAGCCTGAACTGCACAGTGAGACCCTGTCTCAAAAAAAAAAAAAAAAAAAAAAAAGAAAGAAAGAAAGTTCTGCTACTATTTTTCTTAAAAAAAAAAAAAAAGTTGGCTGGCCAGATAGCTCAGCAGACTGAAGTGCTTGCTTAGGCAGAGCACAGAGGCCAGGGTCCGACCCCTGGCATGCCATGCTGCTCCCCACCCCAGCACTCTGAGATGGCAGTGGAGACTGGGCATGGTGGCACACGCCTATAATCCCAGCACTTGGGAGGCTGGAAAGATCACTGCGAGTCTAATCTACGTACTGAGACCCTATACACTCTGTAGACCCTGTACGAAATACATGAAAAAAAAGTTGTTCCTTTTTTTCTTTTTTCTAAACTCAAGCCTCAGTAGTCAGGCTCAAATGTTGTGCTAGAAGTGTGCAGAGTAGGAAGGTTTGGGCACTCACCTGTAAAGATTCGCCATGACTGGTCCACACTCTTTCTCCCTCCCCATGTGCTTAACTTTGGAGGGGTCAGTCACAGCATCCAGCTAGAGGGACAGAGAAACTGATCAAGAAAAGGCAAGGTGTGGGGCTGGGAAGGTAGTTTGACAGTGCAAGTACTTCCCTGGCAAGTGCAAGGACCCAAGTTCCATTCCTGGTACCACATGCAGTAGCAGCTCGGCAACATGCCAGCCATTGAAACCAGGTGGAGTGGTGCATGCCTGTAATCCCAGCACTGGGGAGGCTGAGACAGGAGGATCACTGTGAGTCTAAGCTGTGTAGTAAGAACCCGTACCAAATAAATAAATAAATCTTTTTTAAGAAAGAAAAGACAAGGCGAGTCCAGTAATCCTCCTGAGTCCCACTTCAGCTCAAACTTGCAACCCACAAGGTCCCTTGCCTGCCTGCGCAGAGATGAGCTCTCATCACATGCTTGGCTCTAGATGCTTAAAGAACTGGGCTTACAGGGACAGTGGGACAATGGATCAGTCAGGTATCACAAAAGAAGCAAAACTAGTAAGGGAAAGGGAGAAGAGCAGAGGGAGAGAGGGAAAAAGAAGAGAAGGAGAGGAGGAAGAAGAGGAAGAGGAAAGACTGACTGCAACTGTTGACACTGGACAGCCCAAAGTCTTGGCAGAGACCAGCAGCCAGCGATACAGAGATTTGATGCTGTGGCTCAAGCTCAGAGAATCTGCTGCTAGAACTCTTTCTTCCTTAGGAAAGACCAGTTCTTGTTCTATTAATACTGATTTTATATAGGTACCCATGTTATACTCCATTCAGTCTATTAATTTAAATGTTAGTCTTGCCTAAAGACATTTCACAAAGAGGTCTCTAGAATAATGTTTGACCAATGATCTAGGTAAAATTAACCATAACAGAGGAAAACAGGCTTCGCGCTAATACTGATCACATCCCGTACACAGGTTTACGTGGTGTACCTGCCTTGTACACACTCAAGGTGATAAATGTGTGTCCTTCAGTAGCCAAACTCCCCTCTAGTTGGCTAGCAGGCCAAGTCAGTGATAGAAAGGAAGGAAAAAAAAAAAAAAAGGAAAGCAAATAAGGAAAAGCAAAGCATCGTTACATTAACAATTGAGTCTATCCCACAGTTTTCTCAACCACAGCAATGGAAGACTTATTTGTACCTGTACTACAGCAATAGCTACTCTTTTAAAAGTCATCATCTTTATTCTAAGCAATTCCCACGTGTGTTGAGTCCACTGGGGCACACTCGTCGCCCCCGGGGGTGGGGGAGGTCAGGCTGGGCACTCAGGACCAGGAGCATCCTCTAGCTCCTACCTCTAGCTGTGTTACTGTCTTACTCCATGATGTCAGTTTGGCTTGATCTTTCTAAAGGCTTTCTTCTGCATCTTCTATATTAAGTGGTATATAATATTGCTTTAGCCAATTCTTACGTGCCTTCTGAGAATGTATAAATGAATATGACATCATCCTCTGCCTGCAAAAACTCACCTTCTGGACTTCAAGGTGCTGGCTACACGTATTTTTTTGTAGGAAAGGGAATCAGAAATACACTGTCAAGTTTTTTTGACATCATAAAAATTTATGTAATTGTGAGACAATAGCCAAAATAAACCGCTCATTATCTTTTAAGAAAAATATTGCTTTAACTACTCACAGACTTGTCATGGGGACCTGTGAGATAACATGTATGTAAGAGAACATTTTGAAGAATTGGGTGAATACAAACAGAAGATTTTGCTAGACTCTGTCTTGGAAATTTTCCCTTGGGGAGGAAACAATGAATCTGAAGGGTAATCATTTCAGGCCACAGCCATGTCAGAGTGGTTTTCTTTCTCTACGGCAGTCCTGCCATGACTCCAGAAGAAAGGATGTAGCTGAAGGTAGGAGAAAAACAGATTGGGAAACTGAGGCTCAAAAAATGAAGACACCTTTCAATAGCACACAGAAAGTAAAGTCAACGGCAGAGCTACAGAACCAGCATCTTTTCTGCTATTCGTACACCATACTAGCTGGACAGACTCTGGTATCAGATGAATCAGAAAAAGACACTTGGTTACTAAAAAGCTATAGAAGCAATGAACTCTAGTTAGCACCTAGTCAAAGTCTAGAAGTGCAGCTGATAATCAATGAACACTCTAATTAACTATTACTAAAACTTTATTGTAGGGCGCAAATGGCGCCTTTGCAATTGCCTCCACTTTTACAATCATGTTCCTATCTGCACGGATGGTAGGGCAGGTACTGTCTAGCCCAAGAACAAGAAACCAAGGCTCAGAAAAGGTAAATGCCTTTCCTAAGCTGGCACCGAGTCCAGGCACAGAAATTTAGGTGAGCTGACTTCCTGCTCAGGGTTCCCGGGTCCTGCAGGAGCAGGTGACTCCTGCCTGCCTATGGAGGGGACTCATGTCCTGGAGAGCTTCCCTGCCCACACGGTGAGGAAGGCACAAACAACACCCCCTGGCTTTGGTGAGCTCAGTGGACAATGGAGAAATACTGGGCCTGCCAATGTGCCTGGAGCACCCGCAGGGCCAGGGAGGAGCCCATCCTCTACATTCAGGGATCTCAGAACCCACCCCCTGTGATTGGGATCTGGTTATCTCATATTGCAATTTCTCCCTGGGTTATCTAAGAGCACTTTGGTGAAATTAAGATTATTCTTTAAAAAATATGTGCATGCACACACACATGTTTTTTTTCATAGTTTTTTTAACATACATACTTTTTAACATAGTTTTAAAATCAATTATATTCATAGGCTTATTTTCTCTGACTAGCCTCTCAGAAAGTAGTGTCAGAGCCTTCAGCAGTGCTCTCGTCCTTGTGTTCAGCATCCGGCTTGAATGCTGGATGGGCATTCAAGGGTGGGCCAATATTTATGGAAACATTAGGTTCACTGCAATGCCCTGGCAAGGGGAAGACTTGGACTCACAGGCTCTTCTGTCTGAATTACTTGTCCGAGATCTGTAATGAAAACAGGTTTTCTGGGGCAAGAAGCAGCGACAGGAGGCCAAGAGCTGGTGAAGGATGAAGGAGTCCTCAGGATGGAGAAGGCGGTCAGAACCCTGAATCCCAGATGCTACGGTTCAGCTGCATTTTACCACAGAGCCCTTGAGTTCCACTTAAGGAGCTAACTTGCATGGTCAAAACTCACAACAGAAGCATAAAAATCCCTACTGCTAACTATTCTCACTGGGGTGTGTCAACGCAGTGAGGCTCGGGGTGATTCTTAGGACGCTACCCAAGCCCCACCTTACCTCCCTTACTTTTGAGTTAGTTTCTTTTTGTGGTTGCTGTGTTTTGATTTGTTTTTGTTTGTTGTTTGTTTATTTGTTCTTGTGTGTGTATATGTTGGCTCAGCTCACCCTGGCTGTGGTGCCGGGTGGCATGGGATTGAACTGCAGTCTCTGGACTTGCCCAAACTTGCCTGAGTAGGCACTTTACCCCACTGAGCTATCTTGCTGGCCCAATGAGTTTTTTAATTTGCTATTCAAGAGAAAGAACATGACAAGAATGTAAATTAAAGGAGTAGATCTGTTTTGTTTGTTTTGTTTTGTTTTTCAGATTTCATGATGATATCTTTTCTATAAAAGGAATAAAAAATATTAGAAAAGATACAAAATTTCGCTAAACAAGCTGATAAGAATTCAACAGTGGTTGTTTGCAATAGTTATTAAATTAGTTGTTTACATGACCAGATTTAAGGATACAAAATTGGTCAAAAAATAAATAAATAAAAGAAAGGGAAGATAAGTATTAATTGTTCTTTTTAGTAGGCCAGTAGGAATCATCAGTACAATTATCCCAGCTGTAAAGTATATATGCACGTATAATTTTCCCTTTTATTTTTTCTTTCTTTTCTTCCTTCCCTCATCCCAGTAGTTCCTTCTCTCTGAGCTATTTCCTTTCCTTACACAGTATCTATTGCGCCTTTCAGATTTTACTTACTCTTTAAGGTGCTAGTGAGACAATAGGATGTTTACACTGGTGAGTCAGATTTATTTCATTTCTGAGTGTGATCCCTTGTTGCATGTATATACTGATAAAAGCCTCAAGTTTAGTTTTTCATAGGTGAATAATACTCCACTGTGTGAAAATGCCACACATTTTTATCCATTCCACAGTTAATGAGCATTTGGGTTGCTTCCAATATTTAGTTAATGACCCTTTTTTTTTTTTTTTTTTTTGTGGAACTAGGGTTCAAACTCATGACCTTGCATCTGCCAGGTAGTCACTTGTGCCACGGAACTATCTCCCCAGCCCCTGCTTCCAATATTTAGTTATGACAACTTGTACAGTTATAAACATGGGTGCACACATTTCACAGTGGTATGATGTTTTCAGTTCTTCTGGAAAAATACACAGGAGAATAGCTGGGTTGAATGGGACTTCTAACCTTACCTTTTAAGGAATCTGCACACTGATTTCCATAGTGGTTGTACCAGTCTGCATGCCCATCAACAGTGAAGAAGTGTTTCTTTTTCTCCACAACTGATCCAGAATGAATTCTTGGTTGACTTCTTGATGCTAGCCATTCTTTCTGGGATAAGATGCAGTATCAGTGTTGTTTTAATTTGTATTTCTTGAATGACCAATCATGTTGAACACATTTTCATACTTATTTACTTATTTCATACTAATTTCATCCCATAAATATGCATTCATCTTCAGTGCCTATTTCACAATTGGATTCTTGAGTTTGGGGCACCTGATTTTTTTTTCTTTTTAATTCTTTCTATGTTCTAGTTAGAAGGCCTTTGTCTGAGGGACAGTCAGTTAAAGCTTTTCCCCAATTCAATAGTTTTCTTTTTACTCTGTTGGTGATTTCTTTTGACCTTCAAAAAGGTCAAAATTTCAAAAAGATGAGATTCCCACTGTTGATTAAAATATTTACTCTGTAGTTTGGTTTTTGTTCACGAACTTTCTATGTACCACAATTTCCTCATGATTTCTTTGTACCCTCTCCTCTGGTAGATTTACTGGTTTTGTTTCAATATTTAGATCTTTGATCAATTTTGACTTTATTTTAGTAAATGGGGACAGACATTGGTCTAATTTTAGTCTTTAGTATGTGGAAAGCCCAGTTTTACCAAAACCATGTATTAAAGAGGCTGTCTTTGTTCCAGTGGGCATGTTTGGCCCCTCTGCCAAAAATAAGGTGGTTGAGTGTGTTTGTAGTGGTATCTGCAGCTTCTAATCAGTTAAACTGATACTCATGTCTGGTTTTCGCCAGTGCCATGCTGATTTTATCACAGTAGCTTTGTAATATAATTTCAAGTCAGGAATTGTGATACCTCCTGCCTTTCTTTTGTTCTCCAGGATTGCTTCTGTTGCTCTAGGTCTCTTCTTGTTGTAGCTTAATTTTGGGAATGTACTGAATTTGGTTATTAAATCTACAAGTCTTTTGGTGAACTCTTTTGTATTTTCCATTACAGTATCATGTCATCTGCAAATAATGCTGATTTCATTTCTTCCTTTGCAATCCTTATTCCTTTCATTTCTCTTTCTTCAGTTGTTCTGGCTAATGCTTCCAGGACTATTGTGAATAGGAGTGGTGACCATGTACAACCTTGTCTTGTTCCTGATTTTAAAGTGAAAGCTTTCAGATTTCTTTTTTACATTTAGTATGATGCTGTCTGTTGGTTTGTCCTATTTTCTAATTGTTGTTCATGGAAGAGGCCATAGATGGAAAAAACAATGGGTTCTACCCAGTTACAGTGTGAATATCTCCCTAGACTTCTCTTCACTTTCAGACCAGCCTACCCAAATGGAGCACAGGAATGTGCCTATCCTGAGAAAAAGCTGAATGTCTAGTGGTTTAGACATAAGGGTGTGATGTGGTCTGATGGGATTACTCAGTACTAAGGGGGAAAGTGGAACAATTTCTCTATGCCACCTACAAGAATGACATTGAGCCCTTAGAAATTGGAAATTGTCTAACACTGGTGGCTTTTTTTGACAAAGGGAGCTGCAAGTTTGCCATCCTCATTTCCATGGCTCATTTCTGGAGTGGTCAGACTTCACTTCTGTTCGTTGTTGTCTTCCAAACAATCCAGCGCCTACTACATGCCAATCACTGCTCATGGACTACCCTATTGGGCTCTATTCCATCTGGTCCATGTTCTAGATGTTACTATGTCCCCTTCATTGTTAGGGGCATGGAGAGAAATTAATTAGCTTTCTCAAACTACATAGCCAAAGCCGGGCATGGTAGCACATGCCTATAATGCCAGCACTCAAAAGGATCCTAGTAATCTCGAGGCCCACCTGGGCTACGAAGTGAGTCCAAGTTCAGCCTGAACTACATAGTAAAACCTTGTCTGAGAAAGGAAAAAAAAAAAAAAACCACTACATAGCCTAGAGCTCATAAAACAAATGCTTCATATTCAGACCTACTTAATCCCAAAGCTCTTGGTTATTTAGTACTCCCGTCCACTTCTTTTCCAACTGTCCACCTCCCTAAGATCAATGAGTATTTTCCAAGATACAGAACATTAGGCTGGTTCATGTGGAGATTACAACCTCATCATTAATGAATAGAGCAAGTACCCAACAAAGTACCATAACAAATTTTGATTACTAAATTATATAAATTGTAGCAACTGGAAATCTACCTACCTTCTTTTGCATGGTCTGAGATAGGAAAATGAGTTGAATGCATGACTCTCATTCCTGTGGAGCAGAAACCTCTTCATTGCCCAGAGAAATTGTTCAGTTTATATGGCATTGTTACCCGTGGCTGACATTTTGGGGATGAATCATTCTTATTCCTGAAGAATTTTAAAGCCCAGGACTTAGGAGAATTTCTTCTGCTTCATTTGTTGAAAAATTTAAGTATTTAAATTAAAATCTACTTTTCCTCCACAGTTTACCATTAGGATCATAAAGGCAAAAAAAAAAAAAAAAAAAAAAAAAAAAAAAAAAAAAAAAAAAAAAAAAAAAAAAAAAAAAAAAAAAAAAAAAAAAAAATCTCACAACATATTTACAAGGAACCTACACAAAGAATTAATATGGATATGTAATAAAAACTGGGTCATAGCACAAAGTCAGACATTTTAAATCCAAAAACTATGCAATGACTATTTCTCAATGAGACTCACAGTTATGAAGTCCAAATGGTTTACAGTGGGTTAAAAGAGTCTTTGTATCTGGCTGCACCCTACCTGCCCACTTCAGTTTGTCTTTTTTTCTAAAACACATCATGTGGTCCAGCCATAGGCTGCTTTATCTCACGGGCTCTTCCAGAACCTTTAGACTTTGAGACACATGCTTCTTCTGCTTGAATTGATTTGTCCCCGCCCCCCATCTAATGGTTCATTATTCTAAGCCTTCTCTATTACTGCCTCTTGGACATTGTCCTCTGTTCTTGCTGAAAAAGTTTTACTCTATCCCTCCCAATAATACTAGGTACATAAGCAAAGAAGGCAGGAAATCTGGGCTGTTCTAGCTGAAGCCTGCTGTTAGGAGTAAGATCTTTTGGGGGTACATCTGAAAAATAGGTGGGGTGGAAACTTCCTGAGTTAGGACTTCTTAGAGACAATAGATTCATTTTTTTTAGAAGTCTCTTCAGTCTTGACTTCCGGCCCCAGACCCGTCTGACCAGTGCGCCTACCTGGTAAGGACCATCAGCCCGCCTCCCCCTTTTTTCTTTCAGCTCCTCCTGCCTGAGCTCCAGTCCGGAACCCATCTGGCAACTCCTCTGGCAACCCATCTCGCCCGCGAGCCTACCAGGACTCCTCAACTCCAGAGTTCCAACTCCACCCACAGTCCCAGTCCCGACCCACAGAGCCTCACAGCAGCCAGCAGCCCAAGCTCGGACATGCAACCAAGCATTTCTAGAGGGGAACTAACTTGGGGGATCGAGACCAAACACCCATAGACACTAACAGCATAACTTCACCAAAATGCAGAGATCGCTTCCATACAAAATGATAAAGACAAGGAGTAAGATGCAATCTCAGGGCCCGAGTCACCCAAATCCAATAAAGGAGACACTAACATGGAAGAAAATGGGAATCACGCAGACAAAACCTCTGAATCGGTAGCATCTGAGGCAGACAGACAAGTGCAGAAACGTACAGAGCAACTCAGATCAGAGATAACATCTGAAGTAAAAAAAAAAAAAAAAAAGAAATGCATGAAGTGGAGAAACGTATAGAGGAAACCAAAGCAGAAATAATATCTGAAGTTAATAAAGACATGTTTAAATTAATAGCATCCAAAGTAGTGGAAGGGCCGGCGGGATGGCTCAATGGTCTAAAGCACCAGCTTGAGGAAGCTTGGCGGCTTCAGGGACCACGGTTTGATCCCCGGCACCACATGCTGCGCCAGCGCTGCCCTTGGGGCAGGCTGAGCCGGCCATAATAATGAGTGAATAAACAAACAAAAGTTCTGAAACAAGAATAAAAATAATAAATAAAATAAAAAATTATTAAAAAAAAAAAAAACAAAGTAGGGGAACAACTACAGAAAGGTAGAGAGAAGAACAGAACAGAAATAATCTCTGAACTAGAGAGAGAAAGGATAACGATAATGAGAGATTTCAATACTAGTAAAGAAGACATTGATAAAAAAAAATTAGAGGAGAACAGAAAAATGACGGATTCCCTGAATGAGCAATATAGGAAAGAAATAGATCGCATGAAATAGTTTCAAAGAGATATACAAGAAAATAAAATCTCTATCACAACTTGACAAAACCGTATGAATGAAAGTGAAGATAGAGTTTCAGATCTTTAAGACACAGTCGCAGCCAGTGAAAAAGTAAGAAAGGATCTCTTAAAAAAAAAACTAGGATGCAAGAAAAAATAATTCAACATCTGCAAGACGATGCAAAAATGAACAACGTGAGGTTAATAGGAGTCAATGAAAAAGAAGGAGTCAACACAAATGGTATAAAAAGAATATGAGCAGAAGTAGTAGCAGAAAACTTCCCAAATTTGAGAAAATAATCGGACATTCAGGTAACTGAAGCACATACAACTTGAAATAACATCAAACCAACTAAAAATACAGCCAGACACATAATGGTCAAGATCCCAGAAGTCCAGCAAAAGAATAATACACTGAAAACTGCTAGAGAAAAGAAACAGATCACATTTAAAGGAAAACCCATCAGAATAATGGCGGATTTCTCTTCACAAACCATGAAGTCAAGAAGAGCATGGAGCAGAGTGCTTCAAGTCCTCCATGAAAACAAATTTCATCCCAAACTACTATACCTGGAAAAACTATCCTTCAAGTATGTATGAGGGAGAAGTGAAATATTTCCAAGACAAGGAACAACTAAGGTATTTCATGACATCAAAGCCAACACTACCCACTATTCTAACAAATATTTTAGAGAAGGAACAAAACGACCTGAATTCAACAAATGAGAACAGAAAAATCCCACCAAATAGAGTAATCAACTAAACATAGGAGAAAAAGTGGTAAACAGTAGCAAATAAAAGTCATGTCAATCATAAGTCAATACATTTCAATTATAATCATCAATGTAAATGGACTCAACTCTCCAATTAAAAGAAGTAGACTTGCAGAGTGCATAACAAAACAAAGCCCAACAATATGCTATATACAAGAAACACACTTAACTCATAAAGACACTCATAGGCTTAAAGTTAAAGGTTGGAAAACAATATTAAATGCTCCAGCACCTCAAAAAAAAAAAAAAAAAAAAAAAAAAAAAGCAGGGGTAGCAATCCTGTTTGCAGACAGTGTAAACTTCAAACCAAGATTAATCAAATGAAATAAAGAAGGCCGCTACATATTGCTTAGGGGAAAAATTCATGATGAAGAGGTAAAACTCATAAATATGTATGTGCCCAACACAGGAGCAGCAAGTTCTATAAAACAAACCTGAATGGTCATGAAAAATCTCATATCCAATACCACAATCTTAACAGGAGACCTCAACATCCCCTTATCCAAAAAAGATAGGTCAATGCCAGGCGTGGTGGCTCACACCTGTAATCCCAGCACTTGGGAGGCTGAGGCAGGAGGATCGCTGCGAGTTCGAGACCAGCCTGGGCTACAAAAGTGAGCTCAAAGCCAGCCTGAACTGCACAGTGAGACCCTGTCTCAAAAAAAAAAAAAAAAGATAGGTCAAGCAGACATAAAATTAGCAAAGAAGTAGCAGAACTGAACCAGAAGTTGGAACAACTGGACTTAGTGGACATACACAGAGTGTTCCACCCAACCACTTCAAAATACACATTTTTTTCAGCTGCACGTGGGACATTTTCTAAAATAGATCACATATTAGTCCATAGATCATGCTTAAGTAGATGCAAGAAAACAGAAATTATCACATCCGTATTATCTGACCACAGTGCAATCAAAATGGAAATAAATGACAAAAGAAACCACAGGAACTCCAAGATTACATGGAAATCAAACAACACTCTTTTAAGCAACCAGTGAGTTACAGATGAAATTAAACAAGAAATTAAACAGCATCTATAATTTAATGATGCATTGAAAGCAGTTCTTAGAGGGAAATTTATATCTCTGAACTCACACATTAAGAAAATGGAACAGGAAAAAATAAACAATCTTATGCAGCACCTAAACTGACTAGAAACAGAAGAGCAAACAAAATCCAAAGCCCAAAGGTGGGAGGAAATTAGAAAGATAAGAGCAGAAATTAATTAAATTGAGACAAAGAAAACGATACAAAGAATCAGTGAATCCAAAAGCTCGTTCTTTGAAACATTAAATAAAATTGATAAGCCCCTAGCTAAACTCATCAAAAAGAGGAAAGAAAGGACTCAAATTCAAGCAATAAGGAATGGAAAGGGTGAAATTACTACAGACCCAGCAGAGATACAGAGGATCATCAATAGTTACTTTGAGAATCTTTGCTCTCACAAAATTGAAGACACAGATGAAATGGACAGATTCCTAGAAAAGTACAAATTACCAAAAGTGAATCAAAAAGATATTAGAGCTCTCAATAACCCAATAGCATGCACTACTGAATTCTACAAGAAATTTATATTTTTTATGTGAAAAGACATTTTATTATTTGGCTATTACCACACAGTATTAGTGTATTTCTTCCAGTGACGAATGAAGCACAGGATAACATGTCTCTTTAATTCTCCCGTGAATCTCAACATCATCTGTCTTTTCGTGGATTCAGCTTCATACAACGTCTGTGGCACTCCCCATGAGGATACCAACGATGTTTCATAGTAAAGAACATTTTGCTAAGTTGTTCTATCATGGGTCCTTGCTCAAGAAATTCACTTTCATTTTCTTCTAATCTGGCTTTCAGCACTTGATCATGTGTTTCTTCAATATTATGGACAGGATCTGGTTGAGGCAGAGGTCTTGTGTGTGCATATGGAATGTCCACAGAAGGGTGGTAGCATACGATGGTCCTGCCATCAGATGTCAAAGCAAGCTCTACTTTGCAATTATAGTCATCTGGAAGAGAAGTATACGTAGATTTACAGCAAACATGAGATACAGCTTCATTTTGGACTGGAAACAAATGCTTCAAGAGTGCTCTCTTTGATATCGCCCATTTTACTGCTGCTGCCACTGTCATAGTACACAAAGAACCTTATCAGGTGATATGACTAAAGACGTGGGAGAAATATCCTTTAAAATCCACTTTTAGGCACCAATTTTTATGCCATTGCGGCACTTTCTCATATGCCTGATGTGCTCTTCATTAAATCGCTAGGCCGCCATCTTGCCTGCCTCTACAAGAAATTTAAAGAAGACATAACCGTAATACTCCTCAAACTTTTCAATGAAATTGAAAAGGAAGCAATCCTGCCAAAATCATTCCTAGAGGCCAGTATTACACTAATACAAAAACCAGAAAGAGATGTAAATAAAAAAGAAAACTACAGACCAACTTCTCTTGTGAACATAGATGCAAAAATTCTTAATAAAATCCCTGCCACTAGAATACAGCACATCATCAAGAAAATTATACACCACGATCAGGTAGGATTCATTCCAGGGATGCAAGGATGGTTCAATATAGGGATGCAAGGATGGTTCAATATACACAAATCTATAAATGCAATATACCATATCAATAGAGCCAAGACCAAAAATCTCATGATCATCTCAATTGATGTTGAAAAGGCCTTTGACAAAGTCCAACACTCATTCACTGTCAAAGTCCTACACAAAATTGGAATAGATATACTTCTACCTATATCTACCTGATAAAAGCCATCTACAGAAATCCAATAGCTAGTATTATTCTCAAATCTGATACAAGACAAGTATATCCCCTATTATGGTTTATGCTAAGTTGTCCCCCTAAAGCCTCATGCAGTCATGGGAGGGGACTTCTAGAGTTTGAGACTTGAATGATGGAATTACCTATTTTACTACTGTTGGGATTATGGTCTGAGTACTGCTGAGACTATGGGTGTGATCTGAGACAATAGGCTAAGGTGGAGAGCCTGATGTAATTTAAAGAGAGACAGAAAGACAGATGTGAGCAGTTCCTCTGCTGCTGTGTTTGGTTAGCTGCCTCTGTCACCATTTTTTTTGTAATGGCTTTATCCATAGTTGTCACAAAATAAAAATATTTCAAATATGCATTAACACTAGAAAATCTTCCAGTACATTCATACAAACTGATGTGACTCAGTTGTAAAATAGAGTTAGAAAATACCCATGCATACAATTGCTGCTGTTCCTCCTCCATTAACTGGATGCTCTCCGCCCTGCTCCACTCAAATATGGACTAAAATCTCCAGTAACTGTGAGGTAATAAACCTTTCCTTCCTTCATCTTGAATGTTGGGTATTTGTCCCACCAACGAGTAAAATGTAACTAAGACATCCCTTATCGCCACTCCTATTCAATATAGTTCTGGAATCATTAACTACAGCCATTAGACAAGAAAGAGATATAAAAGGAATAAGACAGGGTAAAGAAGAAGTAAAACTATCACTATTTGCAAACAACACGATAAACTACTTGGAAGATCCAAAGAACTCCACCAAGAAACTACTGGAATTAATACACAAATTCAGTAGCATAGCAGGCTACAAAGTCAACACACAAAAGTCAATAGCATTCCCCTACACTGATAACAAACACACTGAGTGAGAAATTAGAGAAACAGTAACTTTTATGATAGCACCGAAGAAAAGGAAATACTTAGGAATTAACCTAACTAAGGAAGTAAAAGACCTTTTCAATGAAAACTACACTACTCTGAAAAAAGAGACCCTAGAAGATTTCAGAAAATGGAAAGATATTCCCTGCTCCTGGATAGGAAGAACCAACATTGTGAAGATAGTCATGTTCCCTAAAGCGTTATACAGATTTAATGCAGTTCCTATGAAAATACCATCATCATACTTCACAGACCTGGAGAAATCACTCCTAAAATTTATTTGGAACCAAAAAAGATCCAGAATTGCAAAGACAATTCTGGGCAAAAAAGGTACGGCAGGAGGCATTGCAGTTCCTGACCTAAAGTTACACTATAAAGTTACAGTAATACAATCA
The DNA here is from genome assembly GCA_004027025.1 of Myocastor coypus. Classification (NCBI taxonomy): domain Eukaryota; kingdom Metazoa; phylum Chordata; class Mammalia; order Rodentia; family Myocastoridae; genus Myocastor; species Myocastor coypus. The sequence goes on along the minus strand of PVJA010021570.1, from coordinate 308 downwards.
GCATGGTACTGACAAAAAAAAAAAAAAAAACCTGAGGATCAGTGGAATAGATTAAAAGATGGAGAAGCAGATACAAACACATTCAGCGACCTTATGTTTGACAAAGGATCCAAACATGTGTACTGGAAGAAAGACAGCCTCTTTAACAAATGGTGCTGGAAAAATTGGCTCTCTACATGCCGAAAACTAAATCTTGACCCTAGTCTATCACCATGCACGAAAATAAAGTCGAAATGGATTAAAGATCTAAATATTAAAAGTGAAACATTAAATCTCATGGAAGAGAAAGTGGGAGGAAATCTTGAAGA
>PVJA010021569.1:0-35325 GCA_004027025.1 Myocastor coypus | reverse complement strand
TCTTTACTCTTCAGTGTTTTCTTGCTGAAAAGTATTGCTGAGGTATTGTGCAGGTATATACCCAAATATTTATAAAATATTTATATTGGCTTGAAGATCTTGTAAATCTCCATTGGGAAAAGATGTATCCAAATAAATGGAAGTCACTTCAGAAACAAATGTAAGTCCATTTCAGTTAAATAAATTGTTTAAAGCAAAAAAAAAAGAAGAAGCTTAAAACTGGCTATGTTAAAGTATGGGGTAAAGTGTTAACTTATAACACGTTTTTTCCTTTTTTCTTTTTGTCTTTTCGAGAGAGGGTCTCATGCAGTTCAGGCTGGCTTTGAGCTCACTTTTATAGCCCAGGCTGGTCTTGAACTCACACCAGTCCTCCTGCCTCCTTATGTGGAGCTGGTACATGTAAGTAACATATCTTACATGTACCTCAGCCTCCCAAGTGCTGGGATTACAGGTGTGCACCACCACTTCCAGCCTATAACACTACTGAATAACGAAAAAAAAAAGAGGCTGGGGAGATAGCTCCATGCACAAGTGCCTGCCTGGCAAATGCAAGGTTGTGAGTTTGCACCCCAGTCCAGCCAAAAAAAAGTAAATTGATGGGCAGAAGAAAAGAAAAATTTGCTCTGTATTGTGTGTCTATGGGTGTGCATGCACATGTTTTCTTAAACTATCAAAGTAAAAGGACAGGGGGCTGGGGAGATAGCTCCGAGGCACAAGTGCCTGCTGGGCAAGTGCAAGGTCGTGAGTTCGAACCCTGGTCCCACAAAAAAAAAAAAAAAAAAAAAAAAAAAAAAAAAAAAAAAAAAAAAAAAAAAAAAAAAAAAAAAAAAAAAAAAAGTAAAAGGACAGAACAATATATTAGGAAGTTAGTGGGTAAGAAGGTTTGGAAAAAAAGGAAAATTATCCCCCAAATAGTTTATGTACTTGACATATAGTTTTCCTGGTTAGACATTTTATTATTTAATTTGTTCAACTGCAGTCCACATTATCAAGAGATTGTTGGTAATGCTTACTTTTCAATTTTACTTGACTGGATGTTGTAATAAAAAGTCCCAGCCCTCACATTCTGTGCTGGCCAATTCACATTGCTTTGTTGGGTTTAGATAGGAAAGCCTTGCTAATCCAAAAAGTTTTGTAAGCGGTATTAAGTGACTGGTAGAAAAGCACTTTGATAACTGCATACTAGGAACTTATACCAGGGTAAGCCCTTAATACCAGTGCATGCAGAATGTCTCCATTTGTCTTCTTAACTACTGGTATGTAAGTAGAATTGTCTCAGAATCGGTAGAGATTTTTTTTTTTTTTTTTTTTTTCATTTTGCAGTTCTGGGGACCAAATCCTGGACCTCACATATGCTCTGCAAGCCTTATATTATTCAGCTACAACCTTAGCTTCAAGAATTACTTAATATCTAATTCGGCTTGTGCCAGATTTACTTCCAGGTCCAATAATTTAGTGTCATTATTAACAAACAAGTGTTTTTCTGTGTTAGGTTCCAGATGAGATGATCCAGTGTGTAGTTTGTGAAGACTGGTTCCATGGACGAGTAAGAAAAACTTTTCCCTTTTAAAACCTTTGTATCCACAAAAGACAGATGATCTTTACCTTTTGATTTTTTTTTTTTTTTGTCTTTTTGAGACAGGGTCTTGCTGTGCAGTTCAGGCTGGCCTTGAGCTTACTTTTGTAGCCCAGGTTGGCCTTGAATTCTCACGATCCTCCTGCCTCAGCCTCCCAAGTGCTGGGACTACAGGTGTGCACCACCATGCCCGGTACCTTTTGAATTGTTTAATTTCACATTATAATTGCTCTTCTTAAAAAATAAAACAAAACTAAGACTGGGCGTGGTGACTTGTGCCTGTAATCCCAGTGCTTGGGAGGCTGAAAACAGGAAGATCACTATGAGTCTGATCTGTGTGGTGAGACCCTGTAGACCTTGTACTGAATACATTAAAAAAAAAAAAAAAACTAGAGAGGGAAAGGAGATAAGAAAATTAAGATATGTTACTTACGTGTATCAGTTCCACATGATGAATGTAGTTTACACCTCAGTAAAAACCATAGAGTTATGATCAGGGTACTATTGTAGTATTTGTTTATAAAACAGTGAGTATTGTAGGCATTTTTGAAAATTCATTTTTTAATTGATATAAGTAAAACTAGTATTATATAATTTATTTGAAATTCTAGAAAAAGCAAAACTAATTTATAATAGAAAGCAGATTGGCAGTTGAGGAGGTTGACTGCCCGAGGTGGGAGGGAGCTCTTTGGAAAGGTGGTGGTTGGTAATATGGGTGTGCATATTTGTAAAGCTCCAGGATGACAGTGTTCTCATCCTGTGATCTAGCCAGCTCACTGCTAGGTGTAGCACAGTGTGTCTTGGCCTGCTGGCCGAGACACCTCTGGAAAAGAGTCAGATCTATGTGTGCCTTTGTAGGAGAGTTTTTTTTTTTTTTTTTTTTGTCTTTTTGAGACAGGGTCTCATTATGCAGTTCAGACTGGCCTTGAGCTCACTTTTGTAGCTCAGGCTGGTCTCCAATTCACACTGATCCTCCTGCCTCACCCTCCCAAGCGCTGGAATTACAGGCCTGCGCCACCACGCCCAGCTGCAGGAGAGTATTCATCTTGAAAGTAATGAGGCTGTACCTTCAGGTCCCTCATTTATGCCGGTGTGGGTACTGATCAACAGTGCACATCTTAGACAGCTTGCAGATCATGAGAAAATAAATCTTGTTTTGTTTTGAATTAATAGCATCTTGGTGCCATTCCCCCTGAGAGTGGGGACTTCCAGGAGATGGTGTGCCAGGCTTGTATGAAGCGTTGTTCTTTCCTGTGGGCTTATGCTGCACAATTGGCAGGTAGGTGTTTTTGTGGAGTTGGCATGGCACAAACTTGTGCTTGGGAAATTTGTATTTTTTTTTTTTTTAAGTTGCAAAAACAAAAGAAATCCTTTAGTAAGTCAACTTTTACGATAACAAAAAATCAGCAGAGTATGAGCAGAACGAGTCAACTATTTCAGAGATTTTAAGAATCTGTAATGAAGTTCATACTTCAAGTTCCAATCTCCTTTTCACCCTTGGAGGCGCATGTGAAACATATTGGCAGGAACAGTGGACATATAATGTCAATCTTTTGTGATGATTTGTAAGTTTTTTTTTTTTATTTAATTTTTTTATTTTTTTCTTGTTTCAGAACCTTTGTTTATTCACTCATTTTTATGGCCAGCTCAGCCCACCCTGAGGGCAGGGTTGGCTCAGCATGTGGTGCCGGGGATCGAACCGCGGTCCCTGAAGCCGCCCAAGCTTTCCCAAGCAGGCGCTTTAGACCACTGAGCAATCCTGCCGGGACGATGATTTGTATATTAACATCACATTTTTTGGGGGAACCAAATCCGTTCTCTCTGTGGATGTTTTCTTATGCATATATGTAAGTCTGAGCAGATACATGCTGAGCAGTTCATATTCATGAGGTCTCTCCACTGGCAGCAAAACTTTTCAGAGCCATCCCCTTTGAGAAAAATCATTTTAGATAGCAAGTTGTTTTTTTCTGTGATTCAGCCCCATGCTTGAGATTTGCAGTAACGTAGGACCAGTTTACCATCACTGCCAAAGCACTCATAGAGGGTTCCAACTTCCTAGTCTGGAGAAGGTGCAAAGGATTGATTCACATAAGTATACAATTGTTCGGAAGCCACAAGTTTACGAAAGTTGTTAATGAAGTCAAGGAGCCCTTGGACCATTCACGTTCACTCTACAGCCTGCTTGTTTTCATTACTGGGGTGTTTCCCACAGCCTTTAGCAGGATATCAATTTTTTTCTTGGTGTCGCTGGCAAGTTTTTCTGTCCCTGGTGAAACTGCAGTAGAAGAAGGAGGTTCTGGCGTGGCTGTTTCAGGAGAGAGTTCCCCAGATCCTTCTTCACCAGCAGTCACAGCTGACAAAGGGAGCTGCAGCACAGAACCTAGCTCTTCTGTCATCTTCCTAGGAGAGGCGGGACACCGGCAGTGGCAGCCGACTGCATGCAGTGGGCGAGCTTTGCACTGGGGGGATGTTGCAGGGGAGCCATCAGAGTAGGGGACTCCAGCACTATAGTGAGCCTTGGAGTGGCCGGCTCTTTCTTCAACTCAAGCCTTCCTCAGACCAGACCATTACTTTGAAAAAGGATACTTTACCAATGTATTAAGCTTACGGAAACAGCCTGAGAACAAGATATCCATGGCTGCCAAGTAGTAACCACCCCCTCTACTGAAATTTGTATTTTCAGTGTAGGATTTTTAGCAACTATTTTAGACCCTGAGATATATAAAATAGTGTTTATATATTATTCAGAAGACCACTGGGACAGATGTGAACTTAAATGGTGTGCTGTAGAGTATGTGTGAGACTACAACTAGAGAAAATGGAAGAGCTGCATTTGGTTTAGTTTGGTTGTGGTACTGGGGATAGGACCAACGGCCCCTTACTGAGTTACACCCATAACTTTTTTCAGACAGGTCTCGCTATGCCATTCAGGCTGGCCATGAGCTCACTTTTGTAGACCAGGCTGGTCTCAAACTTGCACCAGTCCTTCTGCCTTAGCCTCACCACGTCCAGCCCTCCAGGCAGGTTTTGAACTCAGTCCTGCCTCAGCCTCCCATGTGCTGGGATTATAGGTTTATAGGGGTATACCATGCCTGGTTTAATTAGGTTTCTTAAATGATCTTTCCTTTTTTTCTTTCATATCCTTGCTTGTCAGCACATGGCCTTCATCTGCTGTTAAAATGCCAGCCTCCACCCTGAGTCCCTTATCATTTCTCTCCCTTGACACTCGTCCTTTTTGATTTCCTTTTCTCAGGAGAAAAAGCTGGTGGTTTTTCACAACTACTGTTCTACTTGTGTTTGGAGTTGAATCTCTTCCTTGCCTGTTTCTTGAATATTCTATCTCTCTTTAACACAGAGTATCCTTTTCTCCTTTACATATAAAGTACTTATATTTTAATGTAATTTCTTAATTATTTAGAGTAGGCATGTGTAAAGAATTGATTGATGGGCCAGCAAGATAGCTCAGTGGTCTAAAGTACCTGCTTAGGCAACTGAGGGAACCGCAATGCAATGCTGGGCACCACAGCACCACGGCACCACATGCTGCACTAGCCCTACGCCCAGGGCAGGCTGAGCCAGAAGTTAAAAAAAAAAGCATTGATTGATAATTCCTTTTTCATTCTAGAGAGATCTTTTTTTAGATACCGAAGTATTTGAAAATCAGAGTAAGTGATTTCACTGATTGTTCCACAGTGAGCAAAATATCTGCTGAGGATGATGGATTAGTGCTGAATGTTGATGGACTAGATGATCAGGAAGTTGTCCAACCTGAAAATGGAGAACAAGATAATACATTCCCTGAGGATGTTCCAGAACACAGAAAGGATACTGACAAGGAAGAGAAAGCAGAGCAAAATAACGAACCGTGTACCAGCTCTAGTTCTGAATCTGATCTCCAGGTAACAGATGACATACAAACCATAAAAGTAGACATTAATTGTGTAAATTCTACAGCTTTGGATTTCTGTTGTATTCTTTTTTTTTTTTTTTCTTAAATGTATTTTAGTACAGGATCTATAGGCTGTCACAACACAGATTGGACTTGTAGTGATTCTCCTGTTTTCAGCCTCCCAAGAGCTGGGATTACAGGGGCATGCCACCACATCCAGTTTCAGTTGCAATGTCTCATTGCACCTGGGGTTGGCCAGCATGGCATGGCACAGTGGGAATCAAACCCAGTCCCTGCATCTGCCTAAGCAGGCAGTTTAGTCTGCTGAACTATCCTACCGTCCCTTCTGTTGTATTCTTTGTCAAGTGAAATCCCTTTAGCTGTTCACATTGGTGCACATCTCTAATACCAGCAGTCTGAGGCTGAGACAGGAAAATCCTGTGTTGAAGCTTCCCTACACGATTTAATGATTTAGGGGAACCCTTTCTCAAAGAAGAAGGAAGAAGTGGAGATGCAGCTCAGTGCAAAGATGCCTGGCTCAGTGCCATTATCAAGTCCCTTATGTAGTCTGTGAAAAATGGGATAACTTCGAAGACTTAACTTTTATTTCAGACAGTGCTTAAGAATCAAAATTGCAACACAGAATCACAACCTGGCTGTAGACTTCAGGAGCTCAAAGCCAAGCATTTTGTGAAGAAAGACACTGCCACCTATTGGCCCTTGAACTGGCGTGGCAAGTTGTGTACCTGCCAAGGCTGCATGGTGAGTATCTAAGGTGGATATCTGTGTTTTGTATACCGAAAAGTATATTTATAGGATTGGTGTAGGAATGTAGGGGACTTTCTTCCTTTAGTCTTTTTTTTTTTTTTTTTCTTTTTGAGACAGGATCTCACTATGCAGTTCAGCCTGGCCTTGAGCTCACTTTTGTAGCCCAGGCTGGTCTCCAACTTGCACCGATCCTCCTGCCTCAGCCTCCCAAGTGCTGGGATTACAGGCGTGTGCCACCACGCCTGGCCCTTTCAGTCTTTTGACATAGGGTCCCACTATGTAGCCCAGGCAGGCCTCAAACTCAGCAGGATCTTCCTACCTCAGCCTCCTGAATGCTGGGATTATAGGCATGTGCTGCCATGCCTGGCTTTTTCAGAATTTTTTTATTAAGCAAATTTTTGTACCTGAATTCTTACAGAAAGCATAGTATTATATAGGAAATTTTGTTCCCTTATCTCTTGATGGAAAATAGGAGTTTATTAAAAATTGTTTAATATCGCTCTCTCTCTCTCTCTCTCTCTCTCTCTTTCTTTCTTTCTTTCTTTCTGCATCTCAGTGTTTCCTAGGCTGCCCTCAAGTTCATGATCTTCCAGCCTCAGCCTTGCAGTTACCTTTGATTATAGGCATGGGGCACCATATATGGCTGAGTCAGTTGTTTTTATGTTGTTTTTTTGTTTTTGTCTTTTTGAGACAGGGTCTCGCTATGCAGTTGAGGCTGACCTTGAGCTCAGGCTGGTCTCGAACTTGCACCGATCCTCCTGCCTCAGCCTCCCGAGTGCTGGGATTACAGGCATGAGCCACCACGCCCGGCAGAGTCAGTTGTTTTTAAATAAAGAGCTCATAGACCCTATAACATCCACTGAGAAGTTGGGAGATTTCTAAAAAATGGTCTAGATGAAGAATACAAATCCTTCAAGTAATTCTATGCTAAGCAGCTCACCATTTTTCTAGGTGTTAATTTAAAAATAAATTTTTAGAAGTTTCCATGAAACTGGGGGCTGGGGAGATAGCTCCGAGGCACAAGTGCCTGCTGGGCAAGTGCAAGGTCGTGAGTTCGAACCCTGGTCCCACAAACAAAAAAAAAAAAAAAAAAGTTTCCATGAAACTGACTTTCTGAGAATGATACGCAGTTCTAATGGGAAAACTGGTTTTATTTTTTAAAGAAAATGTATGGCGATCTAGATGTCCTGTTCCTGACAGATGAATATGACACAGTTCTGGCTTATGAGAACAAAGGCAAGATTGACCAGGCAGCTGAGAGGAGGGACCCTTTAATGGATACCCTTAATAGCATGAACAGAGTCCAGCAAGTGGAGCTCATTTGTGGTTAGTACTGAGTGTGTAAGAAAGTTCATAACATTTATTTCACTGTGTAAAAAATGTGAAAGAGGGTTATAAGTGCCTATTTCCAATTTTAGGCAAAGAAAATTCAAATTTTGAGTTTTGTTCTGGGATTCAACTGTTGCTTGATTTTAATGTTGCTGAGTGTTCAGCTACAAATACCATGGAGTAATGTTTCATGCTAAAATAAATTATATGTTTGAGAAACCACAGTTTGTGCTATTTTGATTAAGGATAGATATATAAATACAGAATTATAGCAAATTTTTTCCATCCACAGAGATAATTTTTTTACTGAGCATTATATGTCATCTTTTTGAGTGAAGCATGTCATTGTTTTGACAGTTCCAGAGCTAGTTTTAGTGGTTTGCAGGAAACCACTGGAAGGAAAGATAACCCTTGCTCCTTCCTTGTGGGCTTCTTCATTTCCCCCAATCCCAGCATGGCCAACTTATTTCAGAGCTTCTGTCCCAGGCATTTTCCACTTGGACCCCACCACCTTTGTGTCCCTTTCATGGTATTAATTATTTTTCTTTTATTTATAATTTTTTGAGTTTTTCCTTTTATTCTTATTGTAGTGAAAGCTTTTTTGATGATAGCATGTGCACTTTTGTAGCTCTCAAAATGCCTCATGCATAGTGTAAACTGTTGAGTGGATGAATTTTAAAACTTTCCTTTTTTTAAATGCATTTAGTACAGAGTTTATAGGGTCTCATTACATAGGTTGGACTCACAGTGATCCTCTTATTTTCAGCCTCCTAAGCGCTGGGATTATAGGCGTGCACCACCATACCCTGTCTCAATCATAATCGCAGTGTGCCTCAAGGATGGGGCCAGCATGGCATGCCTGGGATTGAACTCTGGCCACTGCACTCTACCTAAGCAGGTGCTTTAGTCTGCTGAGATATCAGGCGGGCCCTAAAAACATAATGTTTAAGGCCGGGCGTGGTGGCGCACGCCTGTAATCCCAGCACTTGGGAGGCTGAGGCAGGAGGATTGGTGTGAGTTCGAGACCAGCCTGGGCTACAAAAGTGAGCTCAAGGCCAGCCTGAACTGCATAGCGAGGCCCTGCCTCAAAAAGACAAAAACAAAACAAAAAAACACAATGTTTAATGAGTCCAAATTTATTTCAAGAACTGGAATTCCAGAGAAATAGGAAACCCTTTAAAAAAAATTCTTCACTTATCTTTATAGGAATGAAGATATCTCTGATTTTGTCTGGTTTCTTTTTCTTTTCTTTTTTTTTTTTTTTTAAGAGAAACAAGTAGGAAGAAAGCTCAGAGTATTTGTAAGACATTGGAAAACACTGGGCTGGGGCTCAGTGGCACAGTGCCTACCTGACAAGCACAAGGTCTTAAATTCAGTTCTGAAAAGAAAAAAAGTCGCGGGGAGATGAATGGGAGATGTTTCTATGCAGGTTTCACTTAAGAAAAATTTGATCTAAGTTATTTAACATTCAGTTGCCAATGGTAAGTAAGTATTTTGTTTTTAAAAGCAAGTGACAAAAAAAAAAAAAAAAAAGCAAGTGACACCTAAATTTCAAGTGCTATTGTGGTTTGATTTAGAATACAATGACTTGAAGACTGAACTGAAAGACTATCTGAAGAGATTTGCTGATGAAGGCACGGTATGTTGTAAAAGAATCTTAATCATAGCCTTTTACATTTTTAATTAACTGCTTAGATGACTCAAGAAGTTCAGTGGAGGAGTTGGGAGTGTAAAGCCCTTGCCTAGCATCAGTGAGGCCTTGGGCTCCATCTCTAGTTCCACATGGGGAAAAGTGAAAGACTGGGATAAAAATAATGGTGTCCTTATAAGTATAAGGTGGACACTAAGGGCTCTTGGCAGGCTAGGAGACCTCAGTAGGGAGCAGTGAACCCCCAAAGACCTGTCAGGAGTCCTTACCAGCCCCTGTGATCAGAAGGAACGTGGGTGAGGCAGGCAGGTCTAGGAGAGCTGCTATGACCAAAGAAGAGGCTGCGAATCCTGCTTGTGGATCTGACTGCATCCTGACTGTGTGTCCCAGATGTGAAGTAAGGGTCCTGGGGTGGGGTGGCTGGCCAGGAACTATCCAAACCAGCCCCACTTTCTGGGATCCTAAGTTCTACTGGGGACTAAAAATTTCTCTTCTAAGAAAACCTATAATTTTAAGGTACAGTTTAGAATGTCTCATGTTTAAGATAGGGTTCCAGATAAATTTACAAGTACTTCTTTAGTCTTTTACATATGTTTGTGATAGACTTTTTTTTCTCTAAAAGACCTTTCTATCTTCCATAAGGAGGTACAGAACAAAAATTAACCTTTGTCCTCATAGCCTAAAACTGTCCTTATATTTAAAAAGTTTAGTTCTACTATAGCCAGAACACAGACCTTTAATTTTGACTCTGGGGATAATGTTAAGTTCTAGATGTTCTCATATAATGGACTAATTGCCTTTTATTTAATGTTTGCATCTGACTAAAAAATAACATTTAGAAACTGTAAACTTTGAGACAAAGCAATGAAATGATCTACTGTTGAACCTAAGCATTTATTCATTAGCATTTCTACTCTGCACCTTGGCTGAAAACATTTGGGGACTTCTAGGATCCACTCACTGCATGCAGTACCAGAGCTTTTAGGCCTCTAGGTTCAGGGCCTAGAACACATTTCTTCCTGGTGGCTCTCAGGACAGATCCTTCATTTCGAAACTCCTAAGCATGGTGTTAGCAATTTGTAACTGTAGATTCCTGAGCCTTTAGCCTCCTTACCGCAGGCTGTGTTATTAGCTTTCTAGACCCAAATCCTTGGGTTTTAGTTCCTTAGTAGTTGCCTAGCAGTTTTCTTCATGGTACTTGTGAAGCTGCTGTATGAGCTAGTGCTGTGTAGCAGAGTACTGACAGTGGTCTTTCATTTTGAGAACTAAAAGCTCTTATTTGTTTGTTTATTTATTTATTGATTGATTGATTGATTGCAGTGCCAGGGATCAAACTCAGGACCTTGCACTTGCCAGGCAAGCACTTATTCCACTGAGCTATCTCCCTACCCCCCCCCCTTTTGTTTTGAGGCAGGGTCTTACTCTGTGTAGCTCAGGCTGGCATTGAGCTCAGTATAGTAACCCAGACCAGTCTCGAGCTGCCACCATTCTCTTGCTTTAGCTTCCTGCAGTGTTTGCCACACGCCAACCTGTTTACCTTAAGGAAGGAAGGTGGTGCAAGTCAGCATTGCCCTGTGTTGGAGCAAGGCAGCAGTGTTCCCCACCAGGAAACAGAGGGAGGTGTCACCTGTGTGTGGGATTGGTTGAACTCCCTGGCTTCTTTCTCCTTTCCCCTTCTGCTTACAAGGATTCACTTCCTCTTCTCTGTTTACTTTCCTATCCCACCATCCTTCTTTCCTACCAATAAACATCATTACCATTGAAATTTTTTTTTTTTTTTTTTTTTTGCTTTTTGAGACAGGGTCTCACTGTGCAGTTCAGGCTGGCTTTGAGCTCACTTTTGTAGCCCAGGCTGGTCTCGAACTCGCAGCAATCCTCCTGCCTCAGCCTCCCAAGTGCTGGGATTACAGGCGTGAGCCACCACGCCCGGCCTACCATTGAAATTTAAATTAACATAATCCTAGCCCTTGGGAGGCTATAAACAGGTAGATCACTACAAGTACAAGTCCAATCTAGTAGTGAGACCCTGAACACACTGTAGATCCTTAAAAAAAAAAAAAGAAAGAAAGAAAAAGAAAAAGAACAACAAAATTAACAAAGCTATCTTTTTTTTTTTAAATGGCTGGCTCAGCCTGCCCTAGGGGTAGGGCTGGCACAGCATGTGGTGCTAGGGATTGAACCGCGGTCCCTGCAGTTGCCTAAGCTTTCTTAAACAGGCACTTTAGACCACTGAACCATCTTGCTGGCCCCCTATTATTGTTGTTGTTGTTCTTCTTCCTCCTCCTCCTCTTCCTCCTTGTACTTCGTCGTCTTTGTCATCTTCGTTGTTGTCTTCGTCTTCAGATTCATCTTCTTTGTCTTCGTCTTCTTTGTCTTCTTTGTTGTCTTTGTCTTCTTCCAGGGTCTCTATGCAATTCAGGCTGGTCTTGAGCTCACTTTTGTAGCCCAAGCTGGTCTCGAATTTGCACTGATGCTCCTGCCTCAGTCTCCCAAGTGCTGGGATTACAGGTGTGTACCATCACGCCTGGCCCTTAATTTCCTTAATTTATGATTATTTTATGTTTTTTTTTTTTTTTTATGAGCAGAATAGTTTTATTAGGGGAAAGAAAGCTCCTGTCCAAGAGAGGAACAGGAGGGGAGTCCTGAGTGGGTGTCCCCAGTATTTTATGCATTTTAGTACATGGTCTACTCTATAGGATCTCACTATACAGATTGGACTCGTGATCCTCCTGTTTTCAGCCTCTCAAGTGCTGGGATTAAAGGCATATGCCACCAGGCCCAGTCTCAGTTGCCATCTCAGCGTGCCTCGGGCCAGGCTGGCATGGCATGAGGGGGGATTGAACTCCAGTCCCTGTGCCTATCTAAGTAGATGCTTTAGTCTGCTGAACTGTGTGGCCCATCCTTGGTTTTTTAACTTATATTTTCTCTTCATTTTTAAAAATTATTTTTAATATTTTAGTGTGCTTATATCACCACCTTTTTTTTTTTTTACCACCTTTGTAAGATACTCTCAATTATTCTTTTTCCCATAAACTAGAAGAAAAATACCATTTTTATTGCAAAGTATATTTACTGAAACAAGTGCTTCTATAGTTTTTTCCCAATTTTTATATATATATAATGTACATGTATGTGTGTGTGTGTATTTTAGGGAAGGTTCTATTGGGTATTCAGGGTCTCACTACTAGATTGGACTCCGCAGTGATCTGCCTATTTACAGCCTCCCAAGACCTGTGATTATAAGCGTGCACCACCAAAACCAGTTGCAATTGCTGGGGGCTGGTCTGGTACAGCAGGCTAGGGGATCAAATCTCCAGGCCCTGCTTGTAGGGACTTTAATCCACTGAGCTATTTGGCCTGCCCTATTTTTCTGTTTATATATCTAGCATCTTTAGTTTCAACTTCTTGAAGAAGTTGAAATGTGTGGGTCTTATTTTTTCTTTTAAAAACTAGAGATACTGGGCCTCAGAGATAGCTCAGTGGACTAAGTGCCTCCTTAAGGAAGCTCAGGGGTTGGAGTTCAGTTCGTGGCACCCCATTGTGCGCCAGCCCCACCCCTGGGCACACTGAGCTGCCATAGAGACCAGGTGTGGTGGTGCATGCCTATAATCCTAGCACTGGGGAGGCTGAACAGGAGGATCACTATGAGTCCAAGCTGCATAGTGAGACCCTGTATCAAATAAATAAAATCTTTTTTTTAAATTTAATTTTATTTTTTTCTTGTTTCAGAACTTTTGTTTATTTATTTTTATGGCCAGCTCAGCCTGCCCTGAGGGCAGTACTGGCGCAGCATGTGGTGCTGGGGATCGAACCGCAGTCCCTGCAGCCCCCCAAGCTTTCCTAAGCAGGCGCTTTAGACCACTGAGCCATCCTGCCAGGCCCCTCAAATAAATAAAATCTTATAACACAAAAAACAAAAATACTCTGGAATGTCAGTGAAGAAAAATGCAGTATCCACGCAGGGCTGTTTTCTCTAGGTGACTTGTAATATGGAAGGATGTTCCTCACACAGTTATGGTACTGCCAGAGCACAGAGCTCTCAGGAGACCACCAGGGGCCTCAGCCTGCATGCTGATGCTGCCACACTTCCTTGAGATCATGGTGGGACTGTGTTCCAGGCGTTGTTTCGCTGGCTCACAGCCAGCTGTCTTCACATGGCACCATAGGTGCTACATTTTATTTCATTTCATGTGGGGAGCTGAGGCAGGCGATGGAAGCTAAGCTGTGAACTTGCTCCACTGCGTAGCTTTGTTACTTGGCCCACCAGCTCTGTGAGCCTGGATGTAAAAATTCTTCTGTAAAAATTGAGGTAGTGATTTAATTGCACATTAAAGCAGAGGACCTTAGTATATCATACTTTGTCTTAGGGTTTTTCTTATTTTGCCATGGTGCAAAAGTGATACATATTTAGTAGGAACTACTTTGAATTGTGAATTTGGATGTCTCCACAGGCTAGCAGTTTATGGTTAGATCCTTTCTCTTGAAGTAGGCAGTGGTTGCAACAGCTAGTCATAGTTCCTAGTTATTGCTGGGCACACCCCCACAGTGTGCTGTGTTGCTGAACTCTATTTGGTAGGTCATGTGTGCTAAATGCATTTTCAGTTCAGGAAACTTTGTGCTTCCTTCAGATCATGGTGGGACTGTGTTCCAGGCATTATTTCACTGGCTCACAGCCAGCTATCTTCACATGGCCTTGGTTAGATACTTGAGTGCCAATAGAATTGTGTGTGAAAATTTCATTTTACTAATAAAATTTGTAACAAAGATTTGCTTCCTCAACCCCATCATCCATCTCACTGCCTATGAGACCTCCAGGTCATAAAACAGTCTAGGCTACTCTAACTTCCTAGACCCCTGGAAGCCATGACCAAACCTCAGGAAGCAGGGAGGTAGGAGAAGGGCAGGCCACACTGAGGAAGCTGTGATCCAAGGCACCACAATCACAGGGTGGGGACCAGAAGAAGCTCAGAGTGACAGGAAATGAGCCTTCTGCAACACCTACAGAGTGCCTGTGGAAGGCATCAGCTCTAAGGCAAAAGAAGAAAGTTAAGGAACACTTTTTTTTTTAGACAGGGTCTCGCTACGCAGTTGAGGCTAGCCTTGAGAGCACTTTTGTAGCCCAGGCTGGTCTCGAGCTCACATCGATCCTCTTGCCTCAGCCTCTCAAGTGCTGGAATTATAGGTGTGTGCCACCACACCTGGCTGAAGTTTATGATATTTTTCACTTACAGGGGGCTCATCTGGATACAGCCCCATAAGTCATCCTGGGTCCCATATTCCCCTGGGCAGTGCTGAGTTGGCAAATGAGTCTGCGCGTGGTGGTGCAGCCTGTAATCCCAGCACTGGGGAGGCTGATAATAGGATCACTACAAGTCTAAGCTGCATAGTGAGCAGCTGCATAGACCCTGTATCAAATACATAAATGAAAAAAAAAAAACATATTAAATCCAAGGAACATCTGTAATTTTTGCCAGTAATAATGTTTGACTTGTTTGCAAATGTTACAACTTTTTGTCACTCTGTAATTGGTTCTCTTTCCTGGTATTTTTATTAACAGGTTGTCAAGAGAGAGGACATTCAGCAGTTCTTTGAAGAATTTCAGTCAAAAAAGAGAAGAAGAGTGGATGGGATGCAGTATTACTGCAGCTAGAGTGAAGTATGGAGGTCCCTCATTCAGACCAGTGAAAATGCCACTTACTGTTCCAGGAATAAAAGGGGCATATCTCACACTTAGTCTCCCTACCTCCTCTGTGAGAGGCCCCTTTCTGCCCCAGCCTCCTTCCTTCTCCTTCACTACAGTGGCCAGAGTGGGTATGCTGATCTCACAGCCAGCATCCTCCTTGAACTCCACTAAGTGCAGTTCATTTTCCAGACAAGCTCTCCACCCCCAGGATGCCCAGGGTTTTCTGCTATAAGTCTTTAGAAGTTTTAATTTAGTTTTGAGAAAAAATTAGGTTTCTTTTAAAAGAATTTGTTCCTTAACTTCCTTCTTTTGCCTCAGAGCTGATGCCTTCCACAGGCCCTCTGTAGGCGTTGCAGAAGGCTCATTTCCTGTCACTGAGCTTCTTTTGGTCCCCACCCCGTGATTGTGGTGCCTTGGGTCACAGCTTCCTCAGTGTGGCCTGCCCTTTTCCTACCTCCCTGCTTCCTGAGGTTTGGTCATGGCTTCCAGGGGTCTAGGAAGTTAGAGTAGCCTAGACTGCTTTACAACCTGGAGGTCTCGTTGGCAGGGAGATGGATGATGGGGTTGAGGAAGCAAATCTTTGTTACAAATTTTATTAGTAAAATGAAATTTTCACTCATAATTCTTTTGGCACTCAAGTATTATTTTAGTACTGTAGTGCTCACAGGACTTCCTGGGAAAAGTCTGCCAGTACACTTGCCCCTTTTTGCTGCCTACAAAATGACCAGGTATCACCCCTGTGAAATTTGGTGGTTTACAAAGTCCTCTGGATTTGCTTATATTATCAGGGATATTCATAAGCATGCATTTAAAATGGACCTATTTTGATACTATTCTGTTATGAGAGTGTTATTAGAATCCCAGTAAGTTATTATCTTTCTCCTTGAATCTGCTGAAGACACACAGTTCTTGACTTAGCTACTTATAGTGAGCAGAGGCTGTGACTTCCCTGCTTAAAAAAGACACTGTGGGAAATTCCAAACAAGGCCCTGGGCTGCACAAATGACAAATTTGTATATATAGATGTAATGTCCATAGCCACTTCCTGATGACTGAGATCTTCCTCTGAAGATCCTCATGGAATATTGTATAAACCCCATTGTTGAGGGGAAGTCCCTTCACTTGGTAGGAAGTTTCTAAAGCCCTTCAGTCTGCCTAAAAAATACTTCTTGGCAAATAAAGAGTCCTCAGTTCCTTCTGATGGAACCCAGACTTTCCTGATGATAGATGATCCTCTGAGGCGTCTTAGCAAAAGCATTATGGGCTGTGGGGCCACACATGTGTGCTTATATTCTACCTACTAATCTCTAGACAAGATTATCTCTTGACAAGTCAAGGCATCACAGAAATGGTCCAAGTCCTACTTTTTGGAGTTTGGCCTCCTAATTCCAGGTGTTCTGAAAACCACTGTGTGGGGCCAGAAGGTCTGGTTGTGGGAGACCTTTGTGTGCCCTGAGTTGGCCTTGTGAAGAGGGCTCAGTTAAAAAGCTCAGTGTGTCTGCAGACAAGTCTTCCAGGTGTCTGAGGATGCATTGGCCCCTCTCGCAGAGTTGTGCTGTCATGGACCATTCCCTCTGAGTTTGTATCTTCCCTGGCATCTGACCTAATTCAGAAAGTTCTTCACTTCCTGGACAGTTCAGGACTAGGTTTCTGGGGCAGCATCGCAGAGCAGCACAATTGTACGGCTCCTGTTGGTGCTGAAGGGCTTGTTTCTGAAAGTACTGCTCCTCCTTTTACATTAACCAGAAAATCTCTTTTTTTTTTTTTTTTTTTTGGCGGGACCGGGTTTCTAACTCACGACCTTGCACTTGCCAGGCAGGCACTTAAGCCACAGAGCTATCTCCCCAGCCCCTCTTTTTTTTTTTAAAAACCTGTTCACAACAAGTTTTCTTATTGACTATATATAGGACTGTCTCTTCTTACAGAGACTGATTTTGGCCAACATGTGGCAGTTGATAATGCATGTTTCATGCACAATTAAAGTATGGTATTAGTTGGTTTTAAGAAATTCTGGCATTGTGCATTTTGGTAGAAATCATTACTGGACATATACTTACATACTTAACGGCAATGAAGGGTCTGTAAAATTTAAATAAAGTCAGTTCAGAGCAGTTGCTTTTCTGATCGTTCTTTGGCTCGTATCTACACTGCTCCACTCTGAGGTTACCAGAAAGTGACTCTTGCACCCTTATTATCACCACCGCCCGCTTCCTCTCAGGGCACCTATCTCACAGCCTCACTGCAGTGCCCTTGATAGCCCCTCCTTGGTGTCCTTCTTTTCCCTCCTGGCCACTGGCTCCTGCCACTCTCCCAGCTCCTCTGGATGGGTGCCTTCAGCCTCATGGTTCCTAGTCACAGCTGACAAGCGGTTCCATTAGCCAAGCTGTAAAGGTCTCCAGTCGGCCCATTTCCTCTCCTTTCCCATCTGGCCTATTTGTGGGTCAGAGTGCTACTGAATGAGGATCTGTTCTTCCTGCCCACAGTGACCTCTTAATTATGGATAGAGGTGGCCTGACATACTGTGGTTGCTAATATTCATAGCACTGTTGCACTCTGGATACATTGCACTCTTTCTGTCCATGCCTTTTCCATTAAACCACAAACATGAGGTCAGGAGCAGGCCTCCCTGTGTGCTGCCCTCCAGCAGAGGCTGGTAGATGAACACCATCGGGATGTGCACTCACACACCGACTTGCTGTATGCCTGCCACGGCTGGCTGTGCACAACTTCATTGAATCCTCACAATGACCTGTGCACCCCCACTTTTTCACATGTGGAAACTGGCTTAGAGGGATCTAGGTTGCCAAGCTAGTCAGTGTTCATCTGCAGAAATGACATTTCACTGACCTGGCCTTGAAGAGGGCACCTGGGGGTGGCCAGAAATATGCTGATAGTTTAATTCTTAGGGTGTCATAGTTGCCCTGGGGTGAGAGGTGCTGTCTCCTGGTTTCATTTTGGTAACAAAATTGGACTCTGCCAGCATCTAAGGTGTGGCTGGGGGTGGGGCCTGGGATTAAGCCTTGAAGTAGTGTGACTCGAGTGTGGCTTCCACATGTGTGCTGATGTGACCAGAAGCTACCCAGGAAAGGTGCATCTCTATTCATAATTAAGAGGTCACTGCGGTCAGGAAGAAGAGCATGGGAGGACAAGGGAGACTGTGGCAGTACAGTGAGGTGGGGTTCATGACGTGTGCCTGAGGGAAGGAAGCAAGGGGTTGCCTTCACTTAGCCCCTCCTGTTGGTGGGAGGAAACTGAGGCCCCCAGCAGGCCACCATGACCCTGTGCTTGTTTCCTCATCTGCCCAGTTGGAACACTGATTTTCTCACTGGGTGTGGTAGGGATTGGGTCTCGGTGCTGAGTCACTCATGATAATTCCTGTTTGGCGGTGAGGAAATTGAGCCCCAGGGAGCAGGTAACTGAGCCAGATGGATGCAGCTTGTCTCTTTTTAAGTGTCATCAGTCTAGTGAGGGATTTTGCAGTGCTTGATATTTTTGTGATACTGGGATCAGAATGCCCCCAGCCCACCCCTCTTGCTTATTTTTTAGGATAAAGTCTTAGTGCCCTGGTTGGCCTTGAATTTGGGATCCTGTCTCAGCTTCGAGTGGGATTATCGGGATACATCACTGAGACCAGGTTGTGAATTTTTTTTGGCAGATGCTGCTGAATTGGTAAAATAATCAGAGTAAAGGTATTGTGAAAATGAGAACATTATATACTAAACAGGGAGAGGAGGCACATGCTAAACATTTAAAAATGACTACAAGCTGGGGAGATAGCTCAGTGGAATGAGTGCCCTGAGTTCAATCCCTGGTACCACCTAAATAAATAAATACATAGACTCTATGAGCACCCTACATAGAGCAAAGGAGTCCCTTTTCAATCCTTTCTTGTCCTTGGGGGCAATTTTCATCATAATCATCACCCTAATGTTTGTGACTAGGTACCCAATAAGATCTTTAGGGTTCACTAAAGGAACAGATTTAATGTTAAAAATATGATATAGGATTTACTAGGTAGGCTTATGGCTGCCTGCAGAATCAGAGGTGGAAGAGTACGAGATAGCCATTTGCACGCTGGAACCAGTCAAAAGTCAAAGGCCCAAATGTGCAGTGCAGTGATGCATGCCTATAGTCCCAGCTCTTCAGAGGCTGAGGCAGGGGGATCATCTTGAGCTTCAGGCCAGACTGAGCTACCTAAATGAGTTCAAGGCCAGCCTGAACTACCTAGCAAGACTCTGCCTTGAGGGAAAAAAACAAAACAGAAAAACACAAGGAAGTCAAAAGCCTTGGAGCTCGCTGTACAGTTCAGTGTGAGTCCAAGCTACTCTGACCAAGCCCTCCCTTTCCTACATGGGCAGCCGAAAGCATCTTGGGGTCCTGGCCCTGCCAAACCTCTGAACAGCAGCCACAGATTACTGCAGGTACTGGAGGAGCTGGTCTTTAATCTTTTTTCCTTTAACTTGAAGTGATTTGTAATTTAAAAATTGAACCATGGGCTGAGGGTGCAGCTCAGTATACTGTATAGCATGTACTTGCATGCTCCAAGCCCTGGGTTCCACCAGTAGCAACCAAAATATCACTGAAGACAAAAACAAAAAATAGTACAAAAGGAACAGAAATCTCAGTCCCATAAGCCTCTTAGATCCTTGCAAAAATGTTATGCTTATCACACGTTTATTGTCCTGTTTCTCATCTCCACAAATACAGGTGTATGCATAGTTATGTGTACTTTACCTTGTGCTCTTTATTCTGAAGATTAGATTCCTTTCTGTTGACCTGTTGAATAGTCCAGGCTTGGCACCAAGCACCACTCTGCTGGTTCTCCTGTCTGTGAGGCTGCCCTGGGCTGGCAGTGTCTACCAGCAGGCCTGAGAAGGCTAGTGCTCACCCACATTCATTGCTTCACTTCATCCAGCACTCTCCTCCAAGGTTCCATGGAGTTCCTACATACACAGCCCTCCCTGCAGCCCACCAGATCCCAGGGCACAGCTGCTTGCTTTTTCTTTCTTTCTTTTTTTTTTTTTTTTGCAGTACCAGAGATCAAATTCAGGACCCTGTGCTTGCCAGGCAAGCGCTTATTCTACTATCTTCCCAGCCTGCCTCACTTGCCATTTGAAGGCTGGCTGCTTGGTAGTCATTTCTAAGCTAACATGATCAACATTATTACAGTCATCTTGCTTCTAGCTGGACTGCACCATGCAGTCACCAGATCATGGGGTGTTGTGCTCTATCCTAGTCTGTGTCTGCCCTTTGTTGGCTTGCAGCTTCCTGTGGATGGCCCTCAACAGCCATCTAAAATCCACTCCTTCTCTTCAATCTGTTTCTTGCTCATTAGTCACAGATTTGAAACATAGAGATATAGTTATGCCCTTGCTGAAAGTCACATAGTAGCTGCCATGTTGCCATTAGGGCCAATCTGAAAATCCCTAGCCTGCCCTGCCAGGGCTGCTGAGCTGGGACTGCAGTCATTGCAACCCCCTGAGCCTTCAGGGCACTCAGCTCTCCTGCCTTGGGCTCTGTCCTACCAGCACTCTCCTCCCTGCTTTGCCCTGCTGTCCTGACTCCTTTTCCCTCACCAAGTGTTGAGGTCTGTGGCCATCCTACTCAGCCTTTGTCCCAAGCAATGGCTGTAACCAGACTGGATAGTCTGCTGAGCAAACGAACGACATGTTCCTACCACCATGACTGCATGGCAAGTTGCTCCGGCCCCTGCCACCAGACTTGCTATGTGGGACATTAAGGAACTCAGGTTCTGCAGCCACACTGCCCAGGTGAGTCTATGTTCTGCCAATTTAATGGCTGGGTGACCTGGGACAAGTCATCCTGGATCTCTGCAGTTTGGTTTTTCTTTTGTAAAATGGCACGAGTAACATCATTTAATACACAAAGGATTAAAGGAAATAGCATATAATTCACTGAGAGATTAAATGAAAGCATTAATTTCTCAGGAATGTATGTGTACAACATTCTCCTTCATTCCCTTGTGGGCCATTCAAGCTAGTTCTTCCCTTACTCTTGATTTGGCTCTGGATTGTTGTTTGATTTTTAGGAAAAAAACTTTTTTTTTTTTTTTTTTTTGTAGGACTAGGGCTCAAACTCATGACCTTGCACTTGCCAGCCAGGCACTTGTGCCACGGAGCTATCTGCCCAGCCCCGAAAAAATCATTTCTGGTCAGCTGAAAATGTTTCCTGTGTGCTTGGTCTGCTGCTCTGTTTTAGATTCTGGGCTTTGTGAACTTGAGAGTCCCCCATTGTACTGAGGAGAGGGAAGGTCCAGCAAGGCAAGGGAGCCAGCCTTGACCATGTGTCAGGCAATCTGCATGGACAGAAATGTCAGTCTACTTGATTCTCAGCTCTCCCTCCTCTCCTCTGGCACTGAGGATCAAACTTGTGGGCTTTGCAAGAGCCAGGCAACTGCAGTAGCCCTTGGCTACAGCCCAGTCTTCTTTTCAAAATTTTAAGAAACTCATTCAGAGACAGTTTAGATTTTTAGTTTGATTCTCCATAGTTATCACTAAAATGGATACAAAATACAGAGACTTGTCCAGCGAAGTATGAAGGGGAAGTGGTCAGGTAGAACTTCTCATAAAAATGACTTAAAAAGAAATTATAAATACTGTTTTTTTTAAAAGAAATTTTTATTTTATTTTTTCTTGTTTCAGAACCTTTGTTTGTTTATTCACTCATTTTTATGGCCAGCTCAGCCTGCCCCAAGGGCAGGGCTGGTGCAGCATGTGGTGCCAGGGATCGAACCGTGGTCCCTGAAGCCGCCCAAGCTTTCCCAAGCAGGTGATTTAGACCAGAGCCATCTCGCCGGGCCCTATAAATACTATTTTATAGTAATTTTAAAAATGAAAATTGGAGCTGGACATGATAGTGAGCACCTGTAATCTCAGCACTTGGGAGGATGAAGCAGGACAACTGCTGTGTGTTCAAGGTTAGCCTGGGTTCTATAGTGTGTACAAGGCCAGCATGAACTCCACAGAGATCTGTTCCCCAAAAATTAAAGAATAGAAAAGAAAATCAAAATATTTTCCCATTTTACATCCTTTTCCCCCTCTGAAATCCTACTGTGGAACATAGCTCATCTGTCTTTTTAAAAAACATTAAACATCAATGAGCCTGAATTTGAAAGAGAAAAGCTACTGAGGGTATCTGCCAGGGTCCTGGCATCTGGGGGTGGGGGAGGGACTTGCACTGCAGGTCACACTGGGTCTCACTGATAGATCCCCGAGGATTGCAGGTGTCTTGTATACCTTGGTGGAATGCTGACATCCTCTGGAGACCCCTCCCTGCCCAAGTAACTTTTTTGTTCAAATTTGTACAATGAAATCTCTCAAAAATGTCTGAGTGAAATAGGAAGAATTTGATGATTTGGAATAATGTATTATTTTCAAGAAAACCACAAATACTAATGTCTCTGAAAAACTGAAATCTCAGAAATGGAGGAAATCAAAAGCCTCAAAAGCCTCCTGATTCTCCTTTTGAAGGCTACAATCATGTCCATAAATGAAGACTGTAGACTGCATTACAAAACAGACTATATCCAACTCAGCAGGTTCTATACAAGCCATTTATTTGAAATGCCAACTATATGTAGGATAAAGTCAGTGTTACATGCTATCAGTAACAGTAGAAAAATAGAACTAGTGAAAACCTCTGTACAACTGTAATGGTACTCAAAAGAGAAATGTATCGTTTTACAATGCTTCACGCAAACGAATTCAAGTTTGGAGGTACCTAAATAAAAATACTATATATTTCTTTAAAAAACACTATGTACAATTGAAGCGTAAACAAGTTTTACAAAGTACTGGTTATGCAGGTTGTAGAAAACACTTGCATAGGACATGAAATCAGTTTAAGAAAAATTTCTGAGCCTTTAGCATTGAAGGCACTTGACTTTATACCAGTAACAGCACAACCACGAGAAATGCAGTGGTGTAGGAGGTCCCACATCTCTCAAGTACAGATGTGGCACCTACACAGCAAGTGGAGTTCAGGAACCTTTAAACTTTTAGCCATCCCACCTAAGAAAAGGGTTCCACACAGCCTGGCCAGGCAGCCAGGGTACACAGTCACATGCAGGTACCCAAGGAAGCTTCCAGAGTTTATCTGATCTCAGACAGAACCCACATAAACAAACACCAGAGGTTATTTTCAAGACACACTCTTACACATAACTCTTCTATAAAAATAGCCACAGAATTATAATAATCAGGATATGAACAACTGATACACAGCATGAGGATTTTGTAAAGCAAAAAAGAATAAAAAGACTTATTGAGAGTTAACTACATGACAGCTATTGCAAATGATAGGACAGATAGCATATTGTTCATACAAGTTTTATAATATACAATGCCTTCCAGCGGTGCACACGGTAACCTTTACAGCAAGATTATGTGTAATGGGGTTTTAAAGTAAACCATGAAGTAGACAAAGTGAACCACTGCAGACTCGGGAATAGCACCCACCACTGCACCTTTAATAGTGATGACAGAGAGCTGGAGGAAGTCAGTGAAGCATTTCCCTTTGTATTCAGTCTGAAGATATAAAGAATGCCTTATAACTATAAAACTATCTTACAAGTCTTTCATGAGACACATTTTTTTCTAAAAGGCAAATTTAATGCTATGAAAATATCTATCTTGGAAGCCATGTCTTTTTTATTAGAATTAGGTGGTACAGAGGGTCAACCAATTGCCCTTCTTCCTCCTGACCAAGTAGTCTTAGCTATTGCTATAGTGATAGCCAGTCCTACCAAAAGCATCCAAAAATGGCAGGATGGGTTATATCAGCAGTCCTCTTGACCATTCTCCCAACCTTTCCCAGCTGTATGATGTGTTGCAGGGATCAATGATTTTATAACTGGATAGAGGGCTTCTAAATGAAAAGGTAATCTATGGCTCATGGGCTGCTCCTGGGATCAAAGTCAGGGATTACCTATAGAACAAGATTGTTACTTTGAAAGGCATAGCAGAACCCCTTGAGCATATAAGAAAATGGTTTAATGCTGTTTACTGCTGTCAGGCTGGGTGTTACTGCACCAGTGGCAGACCTTGACATGTCTGGACTAGAGAGAAGCCTCATGGCTGGAAGAGGACTGGATGTTAAAATACTTGAGTCTTGAACTAGCAGATCAACCCACTGTACCACCCACCACCGGTGCCTTCATCTCTCAGGTTAATGGCAACTACTGCTGGATAATTCCTTACATGACTATGAAAGCATTTATGGATGACGGTCTCCCTCATGTGAGCTTCCCACCTGATGTCAGACAGGAAATAAATCCTTGGAGATTGAAGCTCACTTGGTAGAGCAACATGGCCCAAGCATGCTCTTATATGTTAAGGCCTTATGGCTAGAAGGGTTACTCGCACCAGTGAATTTTCTAAGTCTCTGCAAAGTAGGAAATAATGGATAACAGAAAAGTGGACCCAATGTTTAGGGACTATAAACCAACAAAAGAACAACTGTTAAAGGTTCCTGAATATGATGATATTGATGCTGCCCTGGCAAAGCAGTTCAACAAGAGGATATTCCATGTAAAGGATGCTGAAATGCTAATAACATTATAGGTCACTGGACAGACTTGAGCCCGGCATCCTAAGGTCCCACAGCCACATAGCAAACTGACCTGACTGAGCAGCTTATTTTAGTGTTGGGGCACTGAAAACCAGCCATGAAATTAAGTAGTGAAAAAGAAAAGATCTACCTTGCTGGGTAATTATTTGGGAGTGCCGATGCTGTAGAGAATACAGCGTGGGATAGGCTTGGAGCTCCAGACTGTGGGAGCTGCATCCTCCTTTCTCTTTCCCCTTCAGCAACATGAACTTCGTTCAAATGTGCAAGACTGCCTGCTGCTAGAACCTGAACTGCTAGTGAAAGGAAAACCCAATAATGGATGAAAAGAATTAAAAACAAAACAACCAACAACAACAAAAAACCCCAAACAACATCAAGTATCCCTCCAATGAAAAACCAGTTATCGAGGAAGTAAAAACAAGAATTAGTTTCATAGGACATTCTGGCAAAAGATAAACAAAAACCATGTGTAATGCAGCATACTGGTAATCCTAGCATGTGGCAGGCTGACACAGCAGGATCACTTGAGTTTGAGCCAGCCCGGCTAGGTAGTGGGATCTTATCTCAAAACAAAACAAAAAGAAATGTAAAGACCTCTGCAAAAACCCTTAGAAGCTAGCCAAATTATTCAAATGTTAGGCTATCAGGCCCAAGAACATGTCTAGAAATACAGCTACAGGGGGCATGTGGGAAACGCGTGCAAATGATTTTGGCCTCTCATGCAGTCACTGTTCCCCTTTGGGAGCCACAGGTGATTTTGAACTTAAATTACTCTTCAAAATCACAAAACTAAGACAATTATGTAAGGACCAATAGCATCTTTAAGAAATCTGACTTTGATCTTCTATGCTAGCATCCAACTGGTGGTTCTCCAACCTCAATCTATAGCGGGCACTGGAAGTGACGATTGTCCAAATGGCCTGATTGTCCATGGCCTCAAAAGGAGCTCTGCTATTTTTATAATTTGGTTCTCATTTCTATACCAAGTAAAATGCTAGTTGTTGTTCCTAAGATTTATATTATACATATTATTTTTTCTGAAAGCGACCTTACTCAGACTTCACTTTTATCTTAGTAGAGCACTGAAAAAGATTGAATAGATGGGTTCAAAAGCTAGAGGCACACAGCTATTCAACCTACCCTATTAACCATACTTCACAAGATACATTATAAGTCCATCAACACCTAACCTAACATACATAAAAACTGTATCTGTTTATCTTCTGCAAATTACATTGACCCACAATCCCACAGATTAAAGCAAGATTTCCCTCTATACACAGTTTCACCTGGTAAACTGTTATGAAAAGCAAACTTCATAAATTAAACCATACTATGAACAATGACTACTACTTTTTACACTTACATTTTGGGGGGATATAAAAATATTTAATGAGTTTAAAAAAATTAATGGGTAGGATCAATAACACTGGTCTAATGTTGGGGGGAAAAACAGCAAAAAATGAATAGGTCAGACATGAAAAAGCTTTTTTTCCACACTCAAAAGAGGTCTACTTATTTTTATCTTGAATATTAACCCAGAACAGTCTGATTCAGAAGAGAAATCTAATTTCTCTTGTCCACAAATGTGTGTAACCACACAGTAAGGAATATCATGGAATTAACTTTTTGTCCAAAGAAGAGATTGGACTTCAAAACATACCATCATCTGTCAAAAGAGCTAAAATTCAAAAATGAGGCCAGTCCTGTGTTCTTCTGTATTTAAAAATGGAGCTGTAAAGGTGATGCGAGCTGATCTCACTGCAAATGAACATGACCAAGAGTCAGTGCACAGCATCACCATGGTCAATGAATACACCAGTAGCCGCTAACTGATCAGGCAGCAGAACAAGGGGGCAGTCTGTGTACACGGGCAGACTGACGTTTCCTGTCTGAGATTATCTACCACTAGGATTTTTTAAAATGTCAGATTATTCCTGAGTGTATATCCACAGGGTAAGGTAGGAAAAGACCATAAAAGAAACTACAGTTTCAGGAGAAATCAGAGTTGTTGACACCCAACAGAAACCTATTTACTTCAAAGTGCATGTAATTCATTTACATGGTAACTTGTAAAGGCTCCCTAGCCCTGCATAGTTTTAGAGTGTACGTGACTCATAGTGATGTGTGTGTGTGTGTGTATCTGTGGAATATATGTATCTTAAAAAGAGGTCCCCAAATATCCTTCCCATGAGGGAATGTTTAGGATGTCTCTTTTCTTCTTAAGTGCTACAGCTATGTTTGTGAATATACAAAGTGGATGCTCAAATAATTTTGAAGTGATTTAAAAACTCAAATACATATTTACACAGTAAGAAAAAAACAGTCCTTAGCTCACACATTGCCCTTCCAAGGGAGAGGACTGGAAAGATCCCATGTGTGCAGTGGTTCAGTAAATGCCAAACCAGCATCCCTAGTGAAGTTCAAGTAGGACATGTAGTGTGTAACAGAAAACAAATCTTTCTTCTTCTTCTTCTTCTTTTTTTTTTTTTTTTGGTGAAAAAGCATTATGTACTATACAACCTTTTATAGCACAACAAAATTCAGACATCCATTGAAAAACATTTAAAACGAAACATGCTTACAAATACCAAATAACATCCGTAAGACTGAAGCCCTTTTGTTTTTTTGTTTGTTTTTTC
Organism: Myocastor coypus; assembly: GCA_004027025.1. Taxonomy (NCBI): domain Eukaryota; kingdom Metazoa; phylum Chordata; class Mammalia; order Rodentia; family Myocastoridae; genus Myocastor; species Myocastor coypus. The sequence continues at coordinate 8,202 of PVJA010021569.1, read as the reverse complement.
CTTAGCAAGACAACTAAAGGCAGCAGGCAGTCATTTTACCCAGGGAAGCCAAGGGTCACAGTTAGAGCTAGAAAGCCTGTCACATTTCTGCTGCTTTCCCATTCCAAGGAATACAATCTCCTTGGAACCTCATCAGCAACCCTCTAATCCATACCAGCAGCATCTGCAGGGGTCCTGACAGCACACATGCCATGAACAAAGTGACAACCTTAGCCTGGGCACCAAAGGCTTTTCCTTTTCCTGTTGTTATTGACCTGAAAATTTCAGGACCCTGGAATGGTCTCTCACTGGGGGAATGAAGACCAGCTTCCAAGACTTATTGAAGAATGACATTAGATTTATGAAGACTGAGCAGGAAGGTTTATGAACTAAAAAAAATTACTGAAAAGAGCATGTTGATGTGCTGTTCTTTGGAATTTCTATAATTAAAAAATAAACACAGAACTATTTCATAAGAAAATACATCTTAGTGTGCAATCCAATGCACATGGAAATTGGTAGATGAAAGATAAAATGCAAAAAGTATGAAAATACAGTCTTTTAAATGTGGCAATAAAGTTTAACATACTGATATAAAATCAATACCAATAAAGTAAATGTACAAGTGCAAAAATTTTCCATCATTTATAAAGAGGGGGAAAAAAGTGCCAGCTTACTTGCTTGCTCTTTAAAATGGTTCTCTAACAGTTGTTCAAACATAAAACAGATAGATGCAGCATTCAAAATAAACCTCTTAGCATGCCATGTGTAATAAACATATACACATAAAACCAGACTAAAGTATGTGAAACTGAGCTGGCATTGATGAACTGGTCATTAAGTTGTCAGGTTACATCGTAACAGGATATTTCACATCAGGCACAGACGACTTAGAGGTGGCTCTCAGAGGGCAGACTTTTTGTAGAGGAAGTCTGGCTTGCTCGGAGACCTCCTCCCTCTGCTCAGGGAATCTTCCCTCTCCAGATCTGTGCTTCTCTGAGTTCCACAGCCCAGGGACTCGCTGTCAGCCAGTCTTCTACTGGATCGCTCTTCTGGAGTTTCAGAGCCACATGCAGAATGTGAGGAGGGTCTGGCAGGAGTCAGCCCAAAAGTCAAGTCAGTTTCTACTCCAGTTCGTCCCCTGACATGGGATGGACCATTACCAGCATTTTCTGGGACTGTCAAAGGGAAATCCGACCGTGGGGGAGGTTGCTCAACGACATCCAGGTGAATCAGCTCACTCTTCTGTCTGTGTGGATGTCCATCAGAGGAAAGTGGGTATTCTCTCCTCACTTCTTCCTGCTTTTTAGGAGATGTCTGACTAGGTATGCAGGCTGACTTTAAGCCATTTAGTGATGCCTTATTATGGCTGTACAAATCAGGACCAAAATAGCCACCTTGGGAAGGGGAGGGGACGTGTCTGCCAGGAGCAGGAGTAGAAGGGCTGCAAGCAGCATTTGAGAAGTCATAGAAATCCGGGTATTCCTGTTGATTTTCTCTAGCATCTGTTTTTTGCTCTAGTGTATATTTTTTTCGAGAAGTATGTGTATGCCTCTGTGGAATACACGCAAGATGCTGGGGAGGCCCTGTTCCTGCTTCAGAAACTGGCTGGCTTATTTCTGTGTCTATCGCAAGTTCTGGAAGCCTCCTGTCTTTGAGTGACAGTGTGGATACCCCCATGGCGATATCTGGCATCAGATCATTCAGCACGGGCTGTGTACACTGGGACACAAACAAAGAGAGGGGGAGTTTAAAAAAAAAAAAAAAGGGAAAAAAAGGCCCACCAACTCCTTTGGTCACTGATTTTGTTTCCTGACTCCAAAATTAATATATGCCAATTTTAGAATATTTAAAATACAGAAGAAGCTCCCAACTTGACCTAAAACCAATTAGCATTGTAAAATATTTCCTGGATTAAAGCACCTGCAAGCAAGCTCAGGGTCTGGGGATTCGATCCCTGGGCCTGCTGTGCCAGCCGACTGCGACTGAGACTGGGTGAGGTGGTGTGTGTCTGTAATCCCAGCTCTTGGGAGGATGTAAACAGGCGGGTCACTATGAGTCGGATCTCGTAGTGGGACCCTGAACATTCTGTAGGCCCTTCCCCCCCCCCCAAAAAAAATCCTATTTTTTTTCAACTTTCACAAACTTTAGTCCACATTTAACCCTGTCACTAAATTTTCTTTGTGATCACCATTTGAAATCACTGCATATAGGCCAGTACAATAGCTCAGCAGTCTAAAGCACCTGCTTAGGCAACCACAGGAACTACAGTTTGATCTCCGGCACCACATGCTGTGTCAGCCCCACCCCCAGGGCAGGCTGAGCCAGCCAAAAAATAAACAAAGGTTTGTTTTTTTTCTTTGCCTTTTTTTTTTTTCTTTCTTTGCCTTTTTGAGACAGGATTTCACTGTACAGTTCAAGCTGACCTTAAGTTCACTTTTTTTTTTTTTTTTGTCTTTTTGAGACAGGGTCTCACTGTGCAGTTCAGGCTGGCCTTGAGCTCACTTTTGTAGCCCAGGTTGGTCTCAAACTCGCACTGATCCTCCTGCTTCAGCCTCCTGAGTGCTGGGATTACAGGCGTGCACCACCACGCCCGGCTCTTAAGCTCACTTTTGTAGCCTGGGCTGGTCTTGAACTCACTCACACAGATCCTTCTGACATCCTCCCAAGTGCTGAGATTACAGGTGTATGCCACCACGCCCAGTTATAAATAAATAAAGTTAAAAAAAAAAAGGAAACTACTGTATAACATTTCACTATTAACCATTCTTCTACTATGAAGACATTGAGGGTATGTCCTTTTTTGAAGACAAGATCTTACCACACAGTCCACGGTTGGCCTGAACTTGCTATGTAGCCCAGGCTGGCCCTAAACTCTGGACCCTCCTGCTTCAGCCTCCCAAATACTGACATTATAGGTGTGTACCACCACATCCAACTTTCAGTTTTTTATTATAGTCAAGACTATAATGAACTACTAACAAATTACCTGTAAGAGAGTTGTTTTAGGGGTTGGGAAGAGCAGGGAACAGGAGCTTGTGAGAGACAAGAATACAAGAAATGATCTAATTTGACTCAAAAGTGTATAGTAACCCAACATTTCCAATGAGCCCTATTTATTTATTGATTGATTGATTGTCTTTTTGAGACAGGGTCTTGCTATGCAGTTCAGGCTCGCCTTGAGCTCATTTTTGTAGCCCAGGCTGGTCTTGAACTCTCACTGCTCCTCCTGCCTCAGCCTCCCGAGTGCTGGGATTACAGGCGTGCGCCACCACACCTGGCTTCCAAAGAGCCCTTTTATACTGAAGCTTTGCTGAACACATGTAGTTTTCATTCTTCTTGCTACTCAATGCTACTGGCAGCACAATAGAGTAGGAAGACTTTAAAAAAAAAAATCACTGTTTTTCTTACATATATTACACAAAGCAGTTCAACCTGTACTTCTGTACAAGAGCAGGTGAAAAATCCTTTCAATTACCATCTATTTGTCCTAGCTCCTGAGGCTCCAAGGCAAGCAAGGAGCTGATGGTGAGCTGTCCAGAGGCATAGACGTGCACAAGAACCAGCTTTTTGCTGGTTTTCTGAGCAGGGAGTCTTTGCCACATTGGTCCTGGTGGTGCACCTCGTCCTTCCACTCTTTGTCTCACCAAACATCTTGTCCCAGAAGTCAGGAGCAGAGTCCAGACATGTGCTTCACCATGTTAGGATGCTGACGTGTCCACTCATTCTGCTCAGTCACTATGCCTCTTCCAACACTCCCACATCTACCAATGGAGGCTAGGTAAAGATGCCATTCTCTGCCCCTATCTTGTAGCTTTAGTCTCTTGGTGCCTGCCCTCTTTCTAAAGCTTTTTTTCCTTCTTCATACTCCTCTATTGCACCCTGAGCCTGTCAGTAACACTCCTGAGCCCTGATGTGTGGGCTAGGTTGACCACCTGACCTCAGCTATTAACTCTTATCTTTATTTTTAAAATTCTCTCACCTTTTTCTCCTGGTGACTACCAAGAGAAAAGCAGATCCCTACATTTGTGAGCCCCAGGGGGGCTCAGAGAAGGGAGTTAAGGGAATAGCACCTAATATCCCACATGCTTTTGTCTTGAGCAAAAGACTTGCAAGCTGACTTACCATTTGTTTCTCAGATGCTACTGTTGCTGAGGCAGCAGCAGCTGCAGCTGCAGCAGCAACTGTCTGTCTCCCCAGTGCTGCAGTGTTGGTACAATCTGGTGGTGCAGCTTTAATACCTGGCAAACAGACTGGGGGAGGGCCAGTTTTGGGTGCTGTTCTGGAGTGAAACAGGGAATGATTACAGGGGTAAGAAAATGAACGTGAAGGGTGCTGAGTGGGAGGTCTTTGTTTCCACCCTGCTTTGAGTTGGTTATGGATTGGGGTGGCTGGAGGGTGGTATGGAGGTGGAGGTGGGGGCAAGGGTGGATGGAAGGCCACAAAAGAGTCCAGCTCTGTAAACATCGTTTCTGCAGCAGGAGTACTGTTTATGCGACATCTCCCAGACTGTCTCACTGTCAGGAGTGGACTTTCATCCCCAAACCGTTCATCAGGAAAAAACTTGTGAGGGTTCTGAAAGATTAAAAAACAAATGACATTAATAGCAGTTTTTATAGATAGAAATTTACAGGCCAAGAGAGTTAAGTCTGAGAAAACCATATTCAATAAGAGTATAAGGTACTAGAGTTTTCTAGTCTAGAATCCCAGGGGGGAAACTTACCTTAATAGTTCAAAGGACAATGCAATCCAGGAAGCTTAAGACACAGCTGTCTAGGAAAACTGCCCCCGCACCCTCACTCTGGCATGCAGTTCAGTCATCTCTTGCAAGACTAAGTACTTTAAAGATGAAAACACTGGGGGTGGGAGGGAAATGGACAAATAAAACCCAAGAACCTTGAAGTAGTCTGTTGCCTTGTAAGAACACCATGCCATAATTATAATTACCCTTTGGCAGGATCAAGGCTGATGAAGTCTGAAGTCAGTGGCAAGAAGTTGTGCCACTTGACCAGATAAAGTTAAATTTTACTTAAGGTTCTGATTCAGTAGTCCCCTACATTATAATCCTATCCAAGTATAAAACCAACAAGATTGGCACATCATAATTACTAGAGATGATTTTTTTTCTTTGCTAGGTTTTTAAGTGCTCATGTCATGATTCTTAGGCTTTGGTTTAAACCTTGCTACCAAAAGAGTGTTTTGAGGAAAAAGATAGAGAATAAAGTGTACATATTTAAGACCTGTAAATATTGTAGTAAGCTAATCCCAAAATCCAGAACTCAAATTAGTACTCATAAAGTTCAGAATTTTCTACTTTTGTCATTTCTGTAGGGATAGAATGTTGTAGCAGTCACCATCTGGATGCTTGTCACATTCCAGAAACATAGCTGCCTTCTGTGTAGCACCTCCTACTGTCACAACTCATTTGAGTGGCAAAGCACCTTTATCCAAATTAAGCCAAAGAATCACTGTGCACCTACCTAGTCCACTCACCCTGCTGCCTGTTTCCAGGAAGAACCTGCAGACCACCAGAGACACCAGAGGCACAAAAGAGCACACATAGGGAAGTGCCGCTCAGGGCTCCTGGGGATGTCTACCGCAATGTTGGTGAGAAGGATTCACTCTTTAACTAGCATAATGCCATGTCCTACCTGCAAGAGCTCTGCAGCAGCATCTGCGAGCCCAAACTCCCTCAGTACTCGAATCTGGATTTCATAGCTCACGGTGGCGCCCTCCCCACAGTTCAGCGCATACGCTCTCTGCACCTGCTCTGTGTGTCGCAGTTCCTGCAGACGTCTCACCATGTCTTTCATGATGAGGAGACGAGGAACTGGAAGGAAAAAGACAGCATGTAAGGAACATTCTTGAGCCACATAAAAGAATGCCCAGCTAACACAACAACAAAAAACCTATGTTTTGCATCATTATCTTCTCATAATCTTTTTAGATAGCAATTTAATTTACTGGCAACATACTAATTTGTATGTCTTTAATTATTTTTCAAGGCCTTACAATTTCATTATAAAAGTTTCTTGACTGAATTAAACAGATCCTGAACTGTGTTGCTCCAATACAATTTTACTTGCTTGTATTCTCTTTCTAATGTCAAGGTATTTCTTAAATGTTCTAAATATATTCATTCCAGCTAGGATGAATATATTCACCCCTATAGCACCAGCACTTGGGAGGCTGAGGCAGGAGGACTGCCATAACAGAGGCTACCCTCAGCTATATAACAAGCTCAAGATTAGCTTAGACTAAATAGTGAGACCCCATTTTCAGAAAACATTGAGTTTCACTCTTAGGGCTAGGGATGTAGTTCAGTTGTATAGTGACTGTCATGTTCAAGGCTGTATTTATATCCCCAGAACTCCAAAAAGAAATAAAAATAAATGTTTAAATGAGTCCTATCTACTCAGGGATTAGACTTGGCTATTAGGGTGAACAGAATGAAATATGTGATCTCTGTCCTCAAAAATGTCTCACTGTATTGACTTAAACTAAGTAAATGAGCACTTGATGGGAGAAGAAATGTTCTTACAGAGAAAGAAAAATGAATTTTTGGTTTAAGAAAAAAAAAAAAAGAAAAAAGGCTGAGAAGAAGAGGCACTTGGTCCAGACTGAGAGCAGAAAGGAAAGGCTTCCTAGGCAAAGGAAACTGTACTTCTTAGTCTAGCAGAATAACAGAAAGCCTGGCAGATAAAGAAAGTGGGGTAAAGGAGTTCCAAGAGAAGAATTAGGTGTGTGTGAAACATACAAACACAAGGAGGTGTAGCAGAATGTAGGGTTCAATAGTGTACACGAGCAAGTGTAATAGAGTGGGCTGGGAAGAAGAGCAGGGACAGATCATGGTTAAAGAATGTAGCTGCATCCCTAGGAACCTGTGCAGGGTGATAGGGTCAGAGCTGTGGTGCGGTTGTGTAAAGGCGTGACATGAGGTACAGCAGGAGAGGAAAACTGGCCTGTGGACTAAACCAAACCAGCAATCTGCCCTTCTGTGTAATGTTTATTGACACACCACTACTCTTTCATTAGGTACTGTCTATGGCTGTCTGACAGTGCTACCTTGGTTCACAAACTTTAATTTGTTCTACAATTTTGGAAAAGATGGCCATTTGTGTTTGTGTGGGAAAGATGGCTGTGGTCATGTTTGTCACCTGATGAAAAATTTGCAAACAAGAGTGTTCACAAACCAAGGCACCACTGCTGTTGGGATAGAGACTACCTGGCCACTTAAAAAAAAAGTATGGGGGTAGGGAGATGGATAAGCACTTACCTGGCAAGTGCAAGATCCCAAGTTCAATTCCCAGTAACATACATACATACGTACATACATACATACATACATACACAGGGGGGGGGAGAGAGAGAAAGAAAGAAAAAAAGAAAGAAAGAAAGGAAGAAAGAAAGAAAGAAGCTGAGCTAAGGCTGTGGCCACAAAGCTGAAGAAAGATGACAAAATCTATAAACTGTTGTGATATAAACTGACTATAGTGCTAACTAAATATTACTGCTGGGAAAAAGTGGAACTAGGGCTTACAAAGTGCTTATGTTGTGCAATGCAAACTCCTAAGCACAGTACTCATTAAACCCTCACAACAATCCTTGAGAAGACCTCAATTAGCCCCACTTAGCAGATGAGGAAATTAATGTGTAGGGGAGAAAACAGATTGCCTAGAGTCACACAAAGTGCCAAAACCAGGAAACGAGCCCATCAATCTCTCTAGTAATCTACACAACCCTTTGTTATCAAGGTGGGCAAGGATCTGGGAAGAGCCTAGGCTGCCATCAGAATAGCACTGCACCTCATTAGCTCACTACAGAGATGAGTCTTATTTTCCTGAGCATATGTAATTGTGGATTTCTTTGGATTAAGATGAGCTTTTTATTCTAAAATGAAATTATGGTGATTTCGACTGCATTAACTTAAGCCTAAAAAGCTGCTATTACCAAAGCTTTAAAATTTGTAAATTCAGTTAAGGAAATATTTCTCTCCACTCTTTTTTTTTTTCATCCAATAAGTCATAACTTTATTAGTGATAGAAACAGTACAAATTTCAAACCAAGCTGCAGTGACCTTTTTGAAACACCAAAAAAAGTCCTTCTTTCTGATAATTACATTGTTAATTCCATAATAGCATTTACAATATCATTACTGTTGTTCTTCAGTGCTCGGACTGCCTTTGCCCTTGACACATTTGCTTGTGACATAACCAGCTCTAT